>JARKHS020035781.1:0-219645 GCA_030143305.2 Amblyomma americanum | reverse complement strand
AAAAACCGCCGGCTTACAAAATTCACCGTCAGAACAGCGGACGCACGCCACGCTTCCGTTAGAGGTGGAACGCTAATAGGGGCGCGTGTGATGTGCCGTGGCAGCGAGCTTTAAAACCGCCGGCTTTCAAAAATCGCCGTCAGCACTCCGCACGCACGTGACGCTTTCGTTAGACGTGGAGCGCTAATAGGGGCACCTGTGATGTGCGGTGGTAGCGAGCTTTAAAAACCGCCGGATTTCAAAATTCACCGTCAGAACACCGGACGCACGGGACGCTCCCGTTTGAGGTGGAACGCTAATAGGGGCGCGTGTGATGTGCCGTGGTAGCGAGCTTTAAAACCGCCGGCTTTCAAAAATCACCGTCAGCACTCCGGACGCACGAGACGCTTCCGTTAGAGGTGTAACGCTAATAGCGGCGCGAGTGATGTGCAGTGGTAGCGAGCTTTAAAACCGCCGGCTTTCAAAAATCACCGTCAGCACTCCGGACGCACGTGACGCTTTAGTTAGAGGTGGAGCGCTAATAGGGGCACCTGTGATGTGCGGTGGTAGCGAGCTTTAAAAACCGCCGACTTTCAAAATTCACCGTCAGAACAGCGGACGCACGCCACGCTTCCGTTAGAGATGGAACGCTAATAGAGGCGCGTGTGATGTGCCGTGGTAGCGAGCTTTAAAACCGCCGGCTTTCAAAAATCACCGTCAGCACTCCGGACGCACGTGAAGCTTTAGTTAGAGGTGGAGCGCTAAGAGGCGCACCTGTGATGTGCGGTGGTAGCGAGCTTTAAAAATCGCCGGCTTTCAAAATTCACCGTCAGAACAGCGGACGCACGCCATGCTTCCGTTAGAGGTGGAACGCTAATAGGGGCGCGTGTGATGTGCCGTGGCAGCGAGCTTTAAAACCGCCGGCTTTCAAAAATCGCCGTCAGCACTCCGGACGCACGTGACGCTTTCGTTAGAGGTGGAGCGCTAATAGAGGCACCTGTGATGTGCGGTGGTAGCGAGCGTTAAAAACCGCCGGCTTTCAAAACTCACCGTCAGAAGAGCGGACGCACGCCACGCTTCCGTTAGAGGTGGAACGCTAATACGGGCGCGTGTGATGTGCCGTGGCAGCGAGCTTTAAAACCGCCGGCTTTCAAAAATCGCCGTCAGCACTCCGGACGCACGTGACGCTTTCATTAGACGTGAAGCGCTAATAGGGGCACCTGTGATGTGCGGTGGTAGCGAGCTTTAAAACCCGCCGGCTTTCAAAATTCAGCCTCAGAACACCAGACGCACGCGACGCTTCCGTTAGAGGTAGAACGCTAATAGGGTCGCGTGTGATGTGCCGTGGTAGCGAGCTTTAAAACCGCCAGCTTTCAAAAACCACCGTCAGCACTCCGGACTCACGTGACGCTTTAGTTAGAGGTGGAGCGCTAATAGGCACACCTGTGATGTGCGGTGGTAGCGAGCTTTAAAAACCGCCGGCTTTCAAAATTCACCGTCAGAACAGCGGACGCACGCCACGCTTCCGTTAGAGGTGGAACGCTAATAGGGGCGCGTGTGATGTGCCGTGGCAGCGAGCTTTAAAACCGCCGGCTTTAAAAAATCGCCGTCAGCACTCCGGACGCACGTGACGCTTTCGTTAGACGTGGAGCGCTAATAGGGGCACCTGTGATGTGCGGTGGTAGCGAGCTTTAAAAACCGCCGGCTTTCAAAATTCACCCTCAGAACACCAGACGCACGCGACGCTTCCGTTAGAGGTAGAACGCTAATAGTGGCGCGTGTGATGTGCCGTTGTAGCGAGCTTTAAAACCGCCGGCTTTCAAAAATTACCGTCAGCACTCCGGACGCACGTGACGCTTTCGTTAGAGGTGGAGCGCTAATAGAGGCACCTGTGATGTGCGGTGGTAGCGAGCGTTAAAAACCGCCGGCTTTCAAAACTCACCGTCAGAAGAGCGGACGCACGCCACGCTTCCGTTAGAGGTGGAACGCTAATACGGGCGCGTGTGATGTGCCGTGTTAGCGAGCTTTAAAACCGCCGGCTTTCAAAAATCACCGTCAGCACTCGGGACGCACGTGACGCTTTCGTTAGAGGTGGAGCGCTAATAGGGGCACCTCTGATGTGCGGTGGTAGCGAGTTTTAAAAACCGCCGGCTTTCAAAATTCACCGTCAGATCACCGGACGCACGCCACGCTTCCGATAGAGGTGGAACGCTAATAGGGGCGCGTTTAATGTGCGGTGGTAGTGAGCATTAAAACCGCCGGATTTCAAAATTCACCCTCAGCTCTCTGCACGCACGTGACGCTTTTGTTAGACGTGGAGCGCTAATAGGGGCACCTGTGATGTGTGCTGGTAACGAGCTTTAGAAACCGCCGGCTTTCAAAATCACCGTCAGCACTCCGGACGCAAGTGACGGTTTCGTTAGAGGTGGAGCGCTAATAGGGGAACCTGTGATGTGCGGTGGTAGCGAGCTTTAAAAACCGCCGGCTTTCTAAATTCACCGTCAGAACACCGGACGCACGGGACGCTCCCGTTTGAGGTGGAACGCTAATAGGGGCGCGTGTGATGTGCCGTGGTAGCGAGCTTTAAAACCGCCGGCTTTCAAAAATCACCGTCAGCACTCCGGACGCACGCGACGCTTCCGTTAGAGGTGGAACGCTAATAGCGGCGCGTGTGATGTGCCGTGGTAGCGAGATTTAAAACCGCCGGCTTTCAAAAATCACCGTCAGCACTCCGGACGCACGCGACGCTTCCGTTAGAGGTGGAACGCTAATAGGGGCGCGTGTGATGTGCAGTGGTAGCGAGCTTTAAAACCGCCGGCTTTCAAAAATCACCGTCAGCACTCCGGACGCACGTGACGCTTTAGTTAGAGGTGGAGCGCTAATAGGGGCACCTGTGATGTGCGGTGGTAGCGAGCTTTAAAAACCGCCGACTTTCAAAATTCACCGTCAGAACAGCGGACGCACGCCACGCTTCCGTTAGATGTGGAACGCTAATAGGGGCGCGTGTGATGTGCCGTGGCAGCGAGCTTTAAAACCGCCGGCTTTCAAAAATCACTGTCAGCACTCCGGACGCACGCGACGCTTCCGTTAGAGATGGAACGCTAATAGAGGCGCGTGTGATGTGCCGTGGTAGCGAGCTTTAAAACCGCCGGCTTTCAAAAATCACCGTCAGCACTCCGGACGCACGTGAAGCTTTAGTTAGAGGTGGAGCGCTAAGAAGCGCACCTGCGATGTGCGGTGGTAGCGAGCTTTAAAAACCGCCGGCTTTCAAAATTCACCGTCAGAACAGCGGACGCACGCCATTCTTCTGTTAGAGGTGGAACGCTAATAGGGGCGCGTGTGATGTGCCGTGGAAGCGAGCTTTAAAACCGCCGGCTTTCAAAAATCGCCGTCAGCACTCCGGACGCACGTGACGCTTTCATTAGACGTGAAGCGCTAATAGGGGCACCTGTGATGTGCGGTGGTAGCGAGCTTTAAAACCCGCCGGCATTCAAAATTCAGCCTCAGAACACCAGACGCACGCGACGCTTCCGTTAGAGGTAGAACGCTAATAGGGGCGCGTGTGATGTGCCGTGGTAGCGAGCTTTAAAACCGCCAGCTTTCAAAAACCACCGTCAGCAATCCGGACTCACATGACGCTTTAGTTAGAGGTGGAGCGCTAATAGGCACACCTGTGATGTGCGGTGGTAGCGAGCTTTAAAAACCGCTGGCTTTCAAAATTCACCGTCAGAACAGCGGACGCACGCCACGCTTCCGTTAGAGGTGGAACGCTAATAGGGGCGCGTGTGATGTGCCGTGGCAGCGTGCTTTTAAACCGCCGGCTTTCAAAAATCGCCGTCAGCACTCCGGACGCACGTGACGCTTTCGTTAGACGTGGAGCGCTAATAGGGGCACCTGTGATGTGCGGTGGTAACGAGCTTTAAAAACCGCCGGCTTTCAAAATGCACCCTCAGAACACCAGACGCACGCGACGCTTCCGTTAGAGGTGGAACGCTAATAGTGGCGCGTGTGATGTGCCGTTGTAGCGAGCTTTAAAACCGCCGGCTTTCAAAAATTACCGTCAGCACTCCGGACGCACGTGACGCTTTCGTTAGAGGTGGAGCGCTAATAGAGGCACCTGTGATGTGCGGTGGTAGCGAGCGTTAAAAACCGCCGGCTTTCAAAACTCACCGTCAGAAGAGCGGACGCACGCCACGCTTCCGTTAGAGGTGGAACGCTAATACGGGCGCGTGTGATGTGCCGTGGCAGAGAGCTTTAAAACCGCCGGCTTTCAAAAATCACCGTCAGCACTCGGGACGCACGTGACGCTTTCGTTAGAGGTGGAGCGCTAATAGGGGCACCTCTGATGTGCGGTGGTAGCGAGTTTTAAAAACCGCCGGCTTTCAAAATTCACCGTCAGATCACCGGACGCACGCCACGCTTCCGATAGAGGTGGAACGCTAATAGGGGCGCGTTTAATGTGCGGTGGTAGTGAGCATTAAAACCGCCGGATTTCAAAATTCACCCTCAGCACTCTGCACGCACGTGACGCTTTTGTTAGACGTGGAGCGCTAATAGGGGAACCTGTGATGTGCGCTGGTAGCGAGCTTTAAAAACCGCCGGCTTTCTAAATTCACCGTCAGAACACCGGACGCACGGGACGCTCCCGTTTGAGGTGGAACGCTAATAGGGGCGCGTGTGATGTGCCGTGGTAGCGAGCTTTAAAACCGCCGGCTTTCAAAAATCACCGTCAGCACTCCGCACGCACGCGACGCTTCCGTTAGAGGTGGAACGCTAATAGCGGCGCGTGTGATGTGCCGTGGTAGCGAGATTTAAAACCGCCGGCTTTCAAAAATCTCCGTCAGCACTCCGGACGCACGCGACGCTTCCGTTAGAGGTGGAATGCTAATAGGGGCGCGTGTGATGTGCAGTGGTAGCGAGCTTTAAAACCGCCGGCTTTCAAAAATCACCGTCAGCACTCCGGACGCACGTGACGCTTTAGTTAGAGGTGGAGCGCTAATAGGGGCACCTGTGATGTGCGGTGGTAGCGAGCTTTAAAAACCGCCGACTTTCAAAATTCACCGTCAGAACAGCGGAAGCACGCCACGCTTCCGTTAGATGTGGAACGCTAATAGGGGCGCGTGTGATGTGCCGTGGCAGCGAGCTTTAAAACCGCCGGCTTTCAAAAATCACCGTCAGCACTCCGGACGCACGCGACGCTTCCGTTAGAGATGGAACGCTAATAGAGGCGCGTGTGATGTGCCGTGGTAGCGAGCTTTAAAACCGCCGGCTTTCAAAAATCACCGTCAGCACTCCGGACGCACGTGAAGCTTTAGTTAGAGGTGGAGCGCTAAGAGGCGCACCTGCGATGTGCGGTGGTAGCGAGCTTTAAAAACCGCCGGCTTTCAAAATTCACCGTCAGAACAGCGGACGCACGCCATGCTTCCGTTAGAGGTGGAACGCTAATAGGGGCGCGTGTGATGTGCGTGGCAGCGAGCTTTAAAACCGCCGGCTTTCAAAAATCGCCGTCAGCACTCCGGACGCACGTGACGCTTTCGTTAGACGTGGAGCGCTAATAGGGGCACCTGTGATGTGCGGAGGCAGCGAGCTTTAAAACCCGCCGGCTTTCAAAATTCAGCCTCAGAACACCAGACGCACGCGACGCTTCCGTTAGAGGTAGAACGCTAATAGGGGCGCGTGTGATGTGCCGTGGTAGCGAGCTTTAAAACCGCCAGCTTTCAAAAACCACCGTCAGCACTCCGGACTCACGTGACGCTTTAGTTAGAGGTGGAGCGCTAATAGGCGCACCTGTGATGTGCGGTGGTAGCGAGCTTTAAAAACCGCCGGCTTACAAAATTCACCGTCAGAACAGCGGACGCACGCCACGCTTCCGTTAGAGGTGGAACGCTAATAGGGGCGCGTGTGATGTGCCGTGGCAGCGAGCTTTAAAACCGCCGGCTTTCAAAAATCGCCGTCAGCACTCCGCACGCACGTGACGCTTTCGTTAGACGTGGAGCGCTAATAGGGGCACCTGTGATGTGCGGTGGTAGCGAGCTTTAAAAACCGCCGGATTTCAAAATTCACCGTCAGAACACCGGACGCACGGGACGCTCCCGTTTGAGGTGGAACGCTAATAGGGGCGCGTGTGATGTGCCGTGGTAGTGAGCTTTAAAACCGCCGGCTTTCAAAAATCACCGTCAGCACTCCGGACGCACGAGACGCTTCCGTTAGAGGTGTAACGCTAATAGCGGCGCGAGTGATGTGCAGTGGTAGCGAGCTTTAAAACCGCCGGCTTTCAAAAATCACCGTCAGCACTCCGGACGCACGTGACGCTTTAGTTAGAGGTGGAGCGCTAATAGGGGCACCTGTGATGTGCGGTGGTAGCGAGCTTTAAAAACCGCCGACTTTCAAAATTCACCGTCAGAACAGCGGACGCACGCCACGCTTCCGTTAGAGATGGAACGCTAATAGAGGCGCGTGTGATGTGCCGTGGTAGCGAGCTTTAAAACCGCCGGCTTTCAAAAATCACCGTCAGCACTCCGGACGCACGTGAAGCTTTAGTTAGAGGTGGAGCGCTAAGAGGCGCACCTGTGATGTGCGGTGGTAGCGAGCTTTAAAAATCGCCGGCTTTCAAAATTCACCGTCAGAACAGCGGACGCACGCCATGCTTCCGTTAGAGGTGGAACGCTAATAGGGGCGCGTGTGATGTGCCGTGGCAGCGAGCTTTAAAACCGCCGGCTTTCAAAAATCGCCGTCAGCACTCCGGACGCACGTGACGCTTTCGTTAGAGGTGGAGCGCTAATAGAGGCACCTGTGATGTGCGGTGGTAGCGAGCGTTAAAAACCGCCGGCTTTCAAAACTCACCGTCAGAAGAGCGGACGCACGCCACGCTTCCGTTAGAGGTGGAACGCTAATACGGGCGCGTGTGATGTGCCGTGGCAGCGAGCTTTAAAACCGCCGGCTTTCAAAAATCGCCGTCAGCACTCCGGACGCACGTGACGCTTTCATTAGACGTGAAGCGCTAATAGGGGCACCTGTGATGTGCGGTGGTAGCGAGCTTTAAAACCCGCCGGCTTTCAAAATTCAGCCTCAGAACACCAGACGCACGCGACGCTTCCGTTAGAGGTAGAACGCTAATAGGGTCGCGTGTGATGTGCCGTGGTAGCGAGCTTTAAAACCGCCAGCTTTCAAAAACCACCGTCAGCACTCCGGACTCACGTGACGCTTTAGTTAGAGGTGGAGCGCTAATAGGCACACCTGTGATGTGCGGTGGTAGCGAGCTTTAAAAACCGCCGGCTTTCAAAATTCACCGTCAGAACAGCGGACGCACGCCACGCTTCCGTTAGAGGTGGAACGCTAATAGGGGCGCGTGTGATGTGCCGTGGCAGCGAGCTTTAAAACCGCCGGCTTTCAAAAATCGCCGTCAGCACTCCGGACGCACGTGACGCTTTCGTTAGACGTGGAGCGCTAATAGGGGCACCTGTGATGTGCGGTGGTAGCGAGCTTTAAAAACCGCCGGCTTTCAAAATTCACCCTCAGAACACCAGACGCACGCGACGCTTCCGTTAGAGGTAGAACGCTAATAGTGGCGCGTGTGATGTGCCGTTGTAGCGAGCTTTAAAACCGCCGGCTTTCAAAAATTACCGTCAGCACTCCGGACGCACGTGACGCTTTCGTTAGAGGTGGAGCGCTAATAGAGGCACCTGTGATGTGCGGTGGTAGCGAGCGTTAAAAACCGCCGGCTTTCAAAACTCACCGTCAGAAGAGCGGACGCACGCCACGCTTCCGTTAGAGGTGGAACGCTAATACGGGCGCGTGTGATGTGCCGTGGCAGAGAGCTTTAAAACCGCCGGCTTTCAAAAATCACCGTCAGCACTCGGGACGCACGTGACGCTTTCGTTAGAGGTGGAGCGCTAATAGGGGCACCTCTGATGTGCGGTGGTAGCGAGTTTTAAAAACCGCCGGCTTTCAAAATTCACCGTCAGATCACCGGACGCACGCCACGCTTCCGATAGAGGTGGAACGCTAATAGGGGCGCGTTTAATGTGCGGTGGTAGTGAGCATTAAAACCGCCGGATTTCAAAATTCACCCTCAGCTCTCTGCACGCACGTGACGCTTTTGTTAGACGTGGAGCGCTAATAGGGGCACCTGTGATGTGTGCTGGTAACGAGCTTTAGAAACCGCCGGCTTTCAAAATCACCGTCAGCACTCCGGACGCAAGTGACGGTTTCGTTAGAGGTGGAGCGCTAATAGGGGAACCTGTGATGTGCGGTGGTAGCGAGCTTTAAAAACCGCCGGCTTTCTAAATTCACCGTCAGAACACCGGACGCACGGGACGCTCCCGTTTGAGGTGGAACGCTAATAGGGGCGCGTGTGATGTGCCGTGGTAGCGAGCTTTAAAACCGCCGGCTTTCAAAAATCACCGTCAGCACTCCGGACGCACGCGACGCTTCCGTTAGAGGTGGAACGCTAATAGCGGCGCGTGTGATGTGCCGTGGTAGCGAGATTTAAAACCGCCGGCTTTCAAAAATCACCGTCAGCACTCCGGACGCACGCGACGCTTCCGTTAGAGGTGGAACGCTAATAGGGGCGCGTGTGATGTGCAGTGGTAGCGAGCTTTAAAACCGCCGGCTTTCAAAAATCACCGTCAGCACTCCGGACGCACGTGACGCTTTAGTTAGAGGTGGAGCGCTAATAGGGGCACCTGTGATGTGCGGTGGTAGCGAGCTTTAAAAACCGCCGACTTTCAAAATTCACCGTCAGAACAGCGGACGCACGCCACGCTTCCGTTAGATGTGGAACGCTAATAGGGGCGCGTGTGATGTGCCGTGGCAGCGAGCTTTAAAACCGCCGGCTTTCAAAAATCACTGTCAGCACTCCGGACGCACGCGACGCTTCCGTTAGAGATGGAACGCTAATAGAGGCGCGTGTGATGTGCCGTGGTAGCGAGCTTTAAAACCGCCGGCTTTCAAAAATCACCGTCAGCACTCCGGACGCACGTGAAGCTTTAGTTAGAGGTGGAGCGCTAAGAGGCGCACCTGCGATGTGCGGTGGTAGCGAGCTTTAAAAACCGCCGGCTTTCAAAATTCACCGTCAGAACAGCGGACGCACGCCATTCTTCTGTTAGAGGTGGAACGCTAATAGGGGCGCGTGTGATGTGCCGTGGAAGCGAGCTTTAAAACCGCCGGCTTTCAAAAATCGCCGTCAGCACTCCGGACGCACGTGACGCTTTCATTAGACGTGAAGCGCTAATAGGGGCACCTGTGATGTGCGGTGGTAGCGAGCTTTAAAACCCGCCGGCTTTCAAAATTCAGCCTCAGAACACCAGACGCACGCGACGCTTCCGTTAGAGGTAGAACGCTAATAGGGGCGCGTGTGATGTGCCGTGGTAGCGAGCTTTAAAACCGCCAGCTTTCAAAAACCACCGTCAGCAATCCGGACTCACATGACGCTTTAGTTAGAGGTGGAGCGCTAATAGGCACACCTGTGATGTGCGGTGGTAGCGAGCTTTAAAAACCGCCGGCTTTCAAAATTCACCGTCAGAACAGCGGACGCACGCCACGCTTCCGTTAGAGGTGGAACGCTAATAGGGGCGCGTGTGATGTGCCGTGGCAGCGAGCTTTAAAACCGCCGGATTTCAAAATTCACCCTCAGCACTCTGCACGCACGTGACGCTTTTGTTAGACGTGGAGCGCTAATAGGGGCACCTGTGATGTGTGCTGGTAACGAGCTTTAGAAACCGCCGGCTTTCAAAATCACCGTCAGCACTCCGGACGCAAGTGACGGTTTCGTTAGAGGTGGAGCGCTAATAGGGGAACCTGTGATGTGCGGTGGTAGCGAGCTTTAAAAACCGCCGGCTTTCTAAATTCACCGTCAGAACACCGGACGCACGGGACGCTCCCGTTTGAGGTGGAACGCTAATAGGGGCGCGTGTGATGTGCCGTGGTAGCGAGCTTTAAAACCGCCGGCTTTCAAAAATCACCGTCAGCACTCCGGACGCACGCGACGCTTCCGTTAGAGGTGGAACGCTAATAGCGGCGCGTGTGATGTGCCGTGGTAGCGAGATTTAAAACCGCCGGCTTTCAAAAATCACCGTCAGCACTCCGGACGCACGCGACGCTTCCGTTAGAGGTGGAACGCTAATAGGGGCGCGTGTGATGTGCAGTGGTAGCGAGCTTTAAAACCGCCGGCTTTCAAAAATCACCGTCAGCACTCCGGACGCACGTGACGCTTTAGTTAGAGGTGGAGCGCTAATAGGGGCACCTGTGATGTGCGGTGGTAGCGAGCTTTAAAAACCGCCGACTTTCAAAATTCACCGTCAGAACAGCGGACGCACGCCACGCTTCCGTTAGATGTGGAACGCTAATAGGGGCGCGTGTGATGTGCCGTGGCAGCGAGCTTTAAAACCGCCGGCTTTCAAAAATCACCGTCAGCACTCCGGACGCACGCGACGCTTCCGTTAGAGGTGGAACGCTAATAGGGGCGCGTGTGATGTGCCGTGGTTGCGAGCTTTAAAACCGCCGGCTTTCAAAAATCACCGTCAGCACTCCGGACGCACGTGACGCTTTCGTTAGAGGTGGAGCGCTAATAGGGGCACCAGTGATGTGCAGTGGTAGCGAGCTTTAAAAACCGCCGGCTTTCAAAACTCACCGTCAGAACACCGGACGCACGCCACGCTTCCGTTAGAGGTGGAACGCTAATAGAGGCGCGTGTGATGTGCCGTGGTAGCGAGCTTTAAAACCGCCAGCTTTCAAAAATCACCGTCAGCACTCCGGACGCACGTGAAGCTTTAGTTAGAGGTGGAGCGCTAATAGGCGCACCTGTGATGTGCGGTGGTAGCGAGCTTTAAAAACCGCCGGCTTTCAAAATTCACCCTCAGAACACCAGACGCACGCGACGCTTCCGTTAGAGGTGGAACGCTAATAGTGGCGCGTGTGATGTGCCGTTGTAGCGAGCTTTAAAACCGCCGGCTTTCAAAAATTACCGTCAGCACTCCGGACGCACGTGACGCTTTCGTTAGAGGTGGAGCGCTAATAGAGGCACCTGTGATGTGCGGTGGTAGCGAGCGTTAAAAACCGCCGGCTTTCAAAATTCACCGTCAGATCACCGGACGCACGCCACGCTTCCGATAGAGGTGGAACGCTAATAGGGGCGCGTTTAATGTGCGGTGGTAGTGAGCATTAAAACCGCCGCATTTCAAAATTCACCCTCACCACTCTGCACGCACATGACGCTTTTGTTAGACGTGGAGCGCTAATAGGGGCACCTGTGATGTGTGCTGGTAACGAGCTTTAGAAACCGCCGGCTTTCAAAATCACCGTCAGCACTCCGGACGCAAGTGACGGTTTCGTTAGAGGTGGAGCGCTAATAGGGGAACCTGTGATGTGCGGTGGTAGCGAGCTTTAAAAACCGCCGGCTTTCAAAATTCACCGTCAGAACACCGGACGCACGGGACGCTCCCGTTTGAGGTGGAACGCTAATAGGGGCGCGTGTGATGTGCCGTGGTAGCGAGCTTTAAAACTGCCGGCTTTCAAAAATCACCGTCAGCACTCCGGACGCACGCGACGCTTCCGTTAGAGGTGTAACGCTAATAGCGGCGCGTGTGATGTGCAGTGGTAGCGAGCTTTAAAATCGCCGGCTTTCAAAAATCACCGTCAGCACTCCGGACGCACGTGACGCTTTAGTTAGAGGTGGAGCGCTAATAGGGGCACCTGTGATGTGCGGTGGTAGCGAGCTTTAAAAACCGCCGACTTTCAAAATTCACCGTCACAACAGCGGACGCACGCCACGCTTCCGTTTGAGATGGAACGCTAATAGAGGCGCGTGTGATGTGCCGTGGTAGCGAGCTTTAAAACCGCCAGCTTTCAAAAATCACCGTCAGCACTCCGGACGCACGTGAAGCTTTAGTCAGAGGTGGAGCGCTAAGAGGCGCACCTGTGATGTGCGGTGGTAGCGAGCTTTAAAAACCGCCGGCTTTCAAAATTCACCGTCAGAACAGCGGACGCACGCCATGCTTCCGTTAGAGGTGGAACGCTAATAGGGGCGCGTGTGATGTGCCGTGGCAGCGAGCTTTAAAACCGCCGGCTTTCAAAAATCGCCGTCAGCACTCCGGACGCACGTGACGCTTTCGTTAGAGGTGGAGCGCTAATAGAGGCATCTGTGATGTGCCGTGGTAGCGAGCGTTAAAAACCGCCGGCTTTCAAAACTCACCGTCAGAAGAGCGGACGCACGCCACGCTTCCGTGAGAGGTGGAACGCTAATACGGGCGCGTGTGATGTGCCGTGGCAGCGAGCTTTAAAACCGCCGGCTTTCAAAAATCACCGTCAGCACTCGGGACGCACGTGACGCTTTCGTTAGAGGTGGAGCGCTAATAGGGGCACCTCTGATGTGCGGTGGTAGCGAGTTTTAAAAACCGCCGGCTTTCAAAATTCACCGTCAGATCACCGGACGCACGCCACGCTTCCGTTAGAGGTGGAACGCTAATACGGGCGCGTGTGATGTGCCGTGGCAGCGAGCTTTAAAACCGCCGGCTTTCAAAAATCACCGTCGGCACTCGGGACGCACGTGAAGCTTTAGTTAGAGGTGGAGCGCTAAGAGGCGCACCTGTGATGTGCGGTGGTAGCGAGCTTTAAACCCGCCGGCTTTCAAAATTCAGCCTCAGAACACCAGACGCACGCCACGATTCCGTTAGAGGTAGAACGCTAATAGGGGCGCGTGTGATGTGCCGTGGTAGCGAGCTTTAAAACCGCCAGCTTTCAAAAACCACCGTCAGCACTGCGGACTCACGTGACGCTTTAGTTAGAGGTGGAGCGCTAATAGGCGCACCTGTGATGTGCGGTGGTAGCGAGCTTTAAAAACCGCCGGCTTACAAAATTCACCGTCAGAACAGCGGACGCACGCCACGCTTCCGTTAGAGGTGGAACGCTAATAGGGGCGCGTGTGATGTGCCGTGGCAGCGAGCTTTAAATCCGCCGGCTTTCAAAAATCGCCGTCAGCACTCCGGACGCACGTGACGCTTTCGTTAGACGTGGAGCGCTAATAGGGGCACCTGTGATGTGCGGTGGTAGCGAGCTTTAAAAACCGCCGGATTTCAAAATTCACCGTCAGAACACCGGACGCACGGGACGCTCCCGTTTGAGGTGGAACGCTAATAGGGGCGCGTGTGATGTGTCGTGGTAGCGAGCTTTAAAACCGCCGGCTTTCAAAAATCACCGTCAGCACTCCGGACGCACGCGACGCTTCCGTTAGAGGTGTAACGCTAATAGCGGCGCGTGTGATGTGCAGTGGTAGCGAGCTTTAAAACCGCCGGCTTTCAAAATTCACCGTCAGATCACCGGACGCACGCCACGCTTCCGATAGAGGGGAACGCTAATAGGGGCGCGTTTAATGTGCGGTGGTAGTGAGCATTAAAACCGCCGGATTTCAAAATTCACCCTCAGCACTCTGCACGCACGTGACGCTTTTGTTAGACGTGGAGCGCTAATAGGGGCACCTGTGATGTGTGCTGGTAACGATCTTTAGAAACCGCCGGCTTTCAAAATCACCGCCAGCACTCCGGACACAAGTGACGGTTTCGTTAGAGGTGGAGCGCTAATAGGGGAACCTGTGATGTGCGGTGGTAGCGAGCTTTAAAAACCGCCGGCTTTCAAAATTCACCGTCAGAACACCGGACGCACGGGACGCTCCCGTTTGAGGTGGAACGCTAATAGGGGCGCGTGTGATGTGCCGTGGTAGCGAGATTTAAAACTGCCGGCTTTCAAAAATCACCGTCAGCACTCCGGACGCACGCGACGCTTCCGTTAGAGGTGTAACGCTATTAGCGGCGCGTGTGATGTGCAGTGGTAGCGAGCTTTAAAATCGCCGGCTTTCAAAAATCACCGTCAGCACTCCGGACGCACGTGACGCTTTAGTTAGAGGTGGAGCGCTAATAGGGGCACCTGTGATGTGCGGTGGTAGCGAGCTTTAAAAACCGCCGACTTTCAAAATTCACCGTCACAACAGCGGACGCACGCCACGCTTCCGTTAGAGATGGAACGCTAATAGAGGCGCGTGTGATGTGCCGTGGTAGCGAGCTTTAAAACCGCCAGCTTTCAAAAATCACCGTCAGCACTCCGGACGCACGTGAAGCTTTAGTTAGAGGTGGAGCGCTAAGAGGCGCACCTGTGATGTGCGGTGGTAGCGAGCTTTAAAAACCGCCGGCTTTCAAAATTCACCGTCAGAACAGCGGACGCACGCCATGCCTCCGTTAGAGGTGGAACGCTAATAGGGGCGCGTGTGATGTGCCGTGGCAGCGAGCTTTAAAACCGCCGGCTTTCAAAAATCGCCGTCAGCACTCCGGACGCACGTGACGCTTTCGTTAGAGGTGGAGCGCTGATAGAGGCACCTGTGATGTGCGGTGGGAGCGAGCGTAAAAACCGCCGGCTTTCAAAACTCACCGTCAGAACAGCGGACGCACGCCACGCTTCCGTTAGAGATGGAACGCTAATAGAGGCGCGTGTGATGTGCCGTGGTAGCGAGCTTTAAAACCGCCGGCTTTCAAAAATCACCGTCAGCACTCCGGACGCACGTGAAGCTTTAGTTAGAGGTGGAGCGCTAAGAGGCGCACCTGTGATGTGCGGTGGTAGCGAGCTTTAAAAACCGCCGGCTTTCAAAATTCACCGTCAGAACAGCGGACGCACGCCATGCTTCCGTTAGAGGTGGAACGCTAATAGGGGCGCGTGTGATGTGCCGTGGCAGCGAGCCTTAAAACCGCCGGCTTTCAAAAATCACCGTCAGCACTCGGGACGCACGTGAAGCTTTAGTTAGAGGTGAAGCGCTAAGAGGCGCACCTGCGATGTGCGGTGGTAGCGAGCTTTAAAAACCGCCGGCTTTCAAAATTCACCGTCAGAACAGCGGACGCACGCCATGCTTCCGTTAGAGGTGGAACGCTAATAGGGGCGCGTGTGATGTGCCGTGGCAGCGAGCTTTAAAACCGCCGGCTTTCAAAAATCGCCGTCAGCACTCCGGACGCACGTGACGCTTTCCTTAGACGTGGAGCGCTAATAGGGGCACCTGTGATGTGCGGTGGTAGCGAGCTTTAAAACCCGCCGGCTTTCAAAATTCAGCCTCAGAACACCAGACGCACGCGACGCTTCCGTTAGAGGTAGAACGCTAATAGGGGCGCGTGTGATGTGCCGTGGTAGCGAGCTTTAAAACCGCCAGCTTTCAAAAACCACCGTCAGCACTGCGGACTCACGTGACGCTTTAGTTAGAGGTGGAGCGCTAATAGGCGCACCTGTGATGTGCGGTGGTAGCGAGCTTTAAAAACCGCCGGCTTACAAAATTCACCGTCAGAACAGCGGACGCACGCCACGCTTCCGCTAGAGGTGGAACGCTAATAGGGGCGCGTGTGATGTGCCGTGGCAGCGAGCTTTAAAACCGCCGGCTTTCAAAAATCGCCGTCAGCACTCCGGACGCACGTGACGCTTTCGTTAGACGTGGAGCGCTAATAGGGGCACCTGTGATGTGCGGTGGTAGCGAGCTTTAAAAACAGCCGGATTTCAAAATTCACCGTCACAACACCGGACGCATGGGACGCTCCCGTTTGAGGTGGAACGCTAATAGGGGCGCGTGTGATGTGCCGTGGTAGCGAGCTTTAAAACCGCCGGCTTTCAAAAATCACCGTCAGCACTCCGGACGCACGCGACGCTTCCGTTAGAGGTGTAACGCTAATAGCGGCGCGTGTGATGTGCAGTGGTAGCTAGCTTTAAAATCGCCGGCTTTCAAAAATCACCGTCAGCACTCCGGACGCACGTGACGCTTTAGTTAGAGGTGGAGCGCTAATAGGGGCACCTGTGATGTGCGGTGGTAGCGAGCTTTAAAAACCGCCGACTTTCAAAATTCACCGTCACAACAGCGGACGCACGCCACGCTTCCGTTAGAGATGGAACACTAATAGAGGCGCGTGTGATGTGCCGTGGTAGCGAGCTTTAAAACCGCCAGCTTTCAAAAATCACCGTCAGCACTCCGGACGCACGTGAAGCTTTAGTTAGAGGTCGAGCGCTAAAAGGCGCACCTGCGATGTGCGGTGGTAGCGAGCTTTAAAAACCGCCGGCTTTCAAAATTCAGCCTCAGAACACCAGACGCACGCGACGCTTCCGTTAGACGTAGAACGCTAATAGGGGCGCGTGTGATGTGCCGTGGTAGCGAGCTTTAAAACCGCCAGCTTTCAAAAACCACCGTCAGCACTCCGGACTCACGTGACTCTTTAGTTAGAGGTGGAGCGCTAATAGGCGCACCTGTGATGTGCGGTGGTAGCGAGCTTTAAAAACCGCCGGCTTACAAAATTCACCGTCAGAACAGCGGACGCACGCCACGCTTCCGTTAGAGGTGGAACGCTAATAGGGGCGCGTGTGATGTGCCGTGGCAGCGAGCTTTAAAACCGCCGGCTTTCAAAAATCGCCGTCAGCACTCCGGACGCACGTGACGCTTTCGTTAGACGTGGAGCGCTAATAGGGGCACCTGTGATGTGCGGTGGTAGCGAGCTTTAAAAACCGCCGGATTTCAAAATTCACCGTCAGAACAGCGGACGCACGCCACGCTTCCGCTAGAGGTGGAACGCTAATAGGGGCGCGTGTGATGTGCCGTGGCAGCGAGCTTTAAAACCGCCGGCTTTCAAAAATCGCCGTCAGCACTCCGGACGCACGTGACGCTTTCGTTAGACGTGGAGCGCTAATAGGGGCACCTGTGATGTGCGGTGGTAGCGAGCTTTAAAAACAGCCGGATTTCAAAATTCACCGTCACAACACCGGACGCACGGGACGCTCCCGTTTGAGGTGGAACGCTAATAGGGGCGCGTGTGATGTGCCGTGGTAGCGAGCTTTAAAACCGCCGGCTTTCAAAAATCACCGTCAGCACTCCGGACGCACGCGACGCTTCCGTTAGAGGTGTAACGCTAATAGCGGCGCGTGTGATGTGCAGTGGTAGCTAGCTTTAAAATCGCCGGCTTTCAAAAATCACCGTCAGCACTCCGGACGCACGTGACGCTTTAGTTAGAGGTGGAGCGCTAATAGGGGCACCTGTGATGTGCGGTGGTAGCGAGCTTTAAAAACCGCCGACTTTCAAAATTCACCGTCACAACAGCGGACGCACGCCACGCTTCCGTTAGAGATGGAACACTAATAGAGGCGCGTGTGATGTGCCGTGGTAGCGAGCTTTAAAACCGCCAGCTTTCAAAAATCACCGTCAGCACTCCGGACGCACGTGAAGCTTTAGTTAGAGGTGGAGCGCTAAAAGGCGCACCTGCGATGTGCGGTGGTAGCGAGCTTTAAAAACCGCCGGCTTTCAAAATTCAGCCTCAGAACACCAGACGCACGCGACGCTTCCGTTAGAGGTAGAACGCTAATAGGGGCGCGTGTGATGTGCCGTGGTAGCGAGCTTTAAAACCGCCAGCTTTCAAAAACCACCGTCAGCACTCCGGACTCACGTGACTCTTTAGTTAGAGGTGGAGCGCTAATAGGCGCACCTGTGATGTGCGGTGGTAGCGAGCTTTAAAAACCGCCGGCTTACAAAATTCACCGTCAGAACAGCGGACGCACGCCACGCTTCCGTTAGAGGTGGAACGCTAATAGGGGCGCGTGTGATGTGCCGTGGCAGCGAGCTTTAAAACCGCCGGCTTTCAAAAATCGCCGTCAGCACTCCGGACGCACGTGACGCTTTCGTTAGACGTGGAGCGCTAATAGGGGCACCTGTGATGTGCGGTGGTAGCGAGCTTTAAAAACCGCCGGATTTCAAAATTCACCGTCAGAACACCGGACGCACGGGACGCTCCCGTTTGAGGTGGAACGCTAATAGGGGCGCGTGTGATGTGCCGTGGTAGCGAGCTTTAAAACCGCCGGCTTTCAAAAATCACCGTCAGCACTCCGGACGCACGCGACGCTTCCGTTAGAGGTGTAACGCTAATAGCGGCGCGTGTGATGTGCAGTGGTAGCGAGCTTTAAAACCGCCGGCTTTCAAAAATCACCGTCAGCACTCCGGACGCACGTGACGCTTTAGTTAGAGGTGGAGCGCTAATAGGGGCACCTGTGATGTGCGGTGGTAGCGAGCTTTAAAAACCGCCGACTTTCAAAATTCACCGTCAGAACAGCGGACGCACGCCACGCTTCCGTTAGAGATGGAACGCTAATAGAGGCGCGTGTGATGTGCCGTGGTAGCGAGCTTTAAAACCGCCGGCTTTCAGAAATCACCGTCAGCACTCCGGACGCAAGTGAAGCTTTAGTTAGAGGTGGAGCGCTAAGAGGCGCACCTGTGATGTGCGGTGGTAGCGAGCTTTAAAAACCGCCGGCTTTCAAAATTCACCGTCAGAACAGCGGACGCACGCCATGCTTCCGTTAGAGGTGGAACGCTAATAGGGGCGCGTGTGATGTGCCGTGGCAGCGAGCTTTAAAACCGCCGGCTTTCAAAAATCGTCGTCAGCACTCCGGACGCACGTGACGCTTTCGTTAGAGGTGGAGCGCTAATAGAGGCACTTGTGATGTGCGGTGGTAGCGAGCGTTAAAAACCGCCGGCTTTCAAAACTCACCGTCAGAAGAGCGGACGCACGCCACGCTTCCGTTAGAGGTGGAACGCTAATAGGGGCGCGTTTAATGTGCGGTGATAGTGAGCATTAAAACCGCCGGATTTCAAAATTCACCCTCAGCACTCTGCACGCACGTGACGCTTTTGTTAGACGTGGAGCGCTAATAGGGGCACCTGTGATGTGTGCTGGTAACGAGCTTTAGAAACCGCCGGCTTTCAAAATCACCGTCAGCACTCCGGACGCAAGTGACGGTTTCGTTAGAGGTGGAGCGCTAATAGGGGAACCTGTGATGTGCGGTGGTAGCGAGCTTTAAAAACCGCCGGCTTTCTAAATTCACCGTCAGAACACCGGACGCACGGGACGCTCCCGTTTGAGGTGGAACGCTAATAGGGGCGCGTGTGATGTGCCGTGGTAGCGAGCTTTAAAACCGCCGGCTTTCAAAAATCACCGTCAGAACAGCGGACGCACGCCACGCTTCCGTTAGAGGTGGAACGCTAATAGGGGCGCGTGTGATGTGCCGTGGCAGCGAGCTTTAAAACCGCCGGCTTTCAAAAATCACCGTCAGCACTCCGGACGCACGCGACGCTTCCGTTAGAGGTGGAACGCTAATAGGGGCGCGTGTGATGTGCCGTGGTTGCGAGCTTTAAAACCGCCGGCTTTCAAAAATCACCGTCAGCACTCCGGACGCACGTGACGCTTTCGTTAGAGGTGGAGCGCTAATAGGGGCACCAGTGATGTGCGCTGGTAGCGAGCTTTAAAATCCGCCGGCTTTCAAAATTCACTGTCAGAACACCGGAGGCCCGCCACTCTTCCGTTAGAGGTGGAACGCTAATAGAGGCGCGTGTGATGTGCCGTGGTAGCGAGCTTTAAAACCGCCGGCTTTCAAAAATCGCCGTCAGCACTCCGGACGCACGTGACGCTTTCGTTAGACGTGGAGCGCTAATAGGGGCACCTGTGATGTGCGGTGGTAGCGAGCTTTAAAACCCGCCGGCTTTCAAAATTCACCCTCAGAACACCAGACGCACGCGACGCTTCCGTTAGAGGTGGAACGCTAATAGGGGCGCGTGTGATGTGCCGTGGCAGCGAGATTTAAAACCGCCGTCTTTCAAAAATCGCCGTCAGCACTCCGGACGCACGTGACGCTTTCGTTAGACGTGGAGCGCTAATAGGGGCACCTGTGATGTGCGGTGGTAGCGAGCTTTAAAAACCGCCGGCTTTCAAAATTCACCCTCAGAACACCAGACGCACGCGACGCTTCCGTTAGAGGTGGAACGCTAATAGTGGCTCGTGTGATGTGCCGTGGTAGCGAGCTTTAAAACCGCCGGCTTTCACAAATCACCGTCATCACTCCGGACGCACGTGACGCTTTCGTTAGAGGTGGAACGCTAATATGGGCGCGTGTGATGTGCCGTGTTAGCGAGCTTTAAAACCGCCGGCTTTCAAAAATCACCGTCAGCACTCCGGACGCACGTGACGCTTTCGTTTGAGGTGGAGCGCTAATAGGGGCACCTGTGATGTGCGGTGGTAGCGAGCTATAAAAACCGCCGGCTGTCAAAATTCACCGTCAGCACTCCGGACGCACGTGACGCTTTCGTTAGAGGTGGAGCGCTAATAGAGGCAATTGTGATGTGCGGTGGTAGCGAGCTTTAAAAACCGCCGGCTTTCAAAATTCACCGTCAGAACACCGGACGCACGCGACGCTTCCGTTAGAGGTGGAACGCTAATAGGGGCGCGTGTGATGTACCGTGGTAGCGAGCTTTAAAACCGCCGGCTTTCAAAAATCACTGTCAGCACTCCGGACGCACGTGACGCTTTCGTTAGAGGTGGAGCGCTAATAGGGGCACCTGTGATGTGCGGTGGTAGCGAGCTTTAAAAACAGCCGGATTTCAAAATTCACCGTCACAACACCGGACGCACGGGACGCTCCCGTTTGAGGTGGAACGCTAATAGGGGCGCGTGTGATGTGCCGTGGTAGCGAGCTTTAAAACCGCCGGCTTTCAAAAATCACCGTCAGCACTCCGGACGCACGCGACGCTTCCGTTAGAGGTGTAACGCTAATAGCGGCGCGTGTGATGTGCAGTGGTAGCTAGCTTTAAAATCGCCGGCTTTCAAAAATCACCGTCAGCACTCCGGACGCACGTGACGCTTTAGTTAGAGGTGGAGCGCTAATAGGGGCACCTGTGATGTGCGGTGGTAGCGAGCTTTAAAAACCGCCGACTTTCAAAATTCACCGTCACAACAGCGGACGCACGCCACGCTTCCGTTAGAGATGGAACACTAATAGAGGCGCGTGTGATGTGCCGTGGTAGCGAGCTTTAAAACCGCCAGCTTTCAAAAATCACCGTCAGCACTCCGGACGCACGTGAAGCTTTAGTTAGAGGTGGAGCGCTAAAAGGCGCACCTGCGATGTGCGGTGGTAGCGAGCTTTAAAAACCGCCGGCTTTCAAAATTCAGCCTCAGAACACCAGACGCACGCGACGCTTCCGTTAGAGGTAGAACGCTAATAGGGGCGCGTGTGATGTGCCGTGGTAGCGAGCTTTAAAACCGCCAGCTTTCAAAAACCACCGTCAGCACTCCGGACTCACGTGACTCTTTAGTTAGAGGTGGAGCGCTAATAGGCGCACCTGTGATGTGCGGTGGTAGCGAGCTTTAAAAACCGCCGGCTTACAAAATTCACCGTCAGAACAGCGGACGCACGCCACGCTTCCGTTAGAGGTGGAACGCTAATAGGGGCGCGTGTGATGTGCCGTGGCAGCGAGCTTTAAAACCGCCGGCTTTCAAAAATCGCCGTCAGCACTCCGGACGCACGTGACGCTTTCGTTAGACGTGGAGCGCTAATAGGGGCACCTGTGATGTGCGGTGGTAGCGAGCTTTAAAAACCGCCGGATTTCAAAATTCACTGTCAGAACACCGGACGCACGGGACGCTCCCGTTTGAGGTGGAACGCTAATAGGGGCGCGTGTGATGTGCCGTGGTAGCGAGCTTTAAAACCGCCGGCTTTCAAAAATCACCGTCAGCACTCCGGACGCACGCGACGCTTCCGTTAGAGGTGTAACGCTAATAGCGGCGCGTGTGATGTGCAGTGGTAGCGAGCTTTAAAACCGCCGGCTTTCAAAAATCACCGTCAGCACTCCGGACGCACGTGACGCTTTAGTTAGAGGTGGAGCGCTAATAGGGGCACCTGTGATGTGCGGTGGTAGCGAGCTTTAAAAACCGCCGACTTTCAAAATTCACCGTCAGAACAGCGGACGCACGCCACGCTTCCGTTAGAGATGGAACGCTAATAGAGGCGCGTGTGATGTGCCGTGGTAGCGAGCTTTAAAACCGCCGGCTTTCAGAAATCACCGTCAGCTCTCCGGACGCAAGTGAAGCTTTAGTTAGAGGTGGAGCGCTAAGAGGCGCACCTGTGATGTGCGGTGGTAGCGAGCTTTAAAAACCGCCGGCTTTCAAAATTCACCGTCAGAACAGCGGACGCACGCCATGCTTCCGTTAGAGGTGGAACGCTAATAGGGGCGCGTGTGATGTGCCGTGGCAGCGAGCTTTAAAACCGCCGGCTTTCAAAAATCGCCGTCAGCACTCCGGACGCACGTGACGCTTTCGTTAGAGGTGGAGCGCTAATAGAGGCACTTGTGATGTGCGGTGGTAGCGAGCGTTAAAAACCGCCGGCTTTCAAAACTCACCGTCAGAAGAGCGGACGCACGCCACGCTTCCGTTAGAGGTGGAACGCTAATAGGGGCGCGTTTAATGTGCGGTGATAGTGAGCATTAAAACCGCCGGATTTCAAAATTCACCCTCAGCACTCTGCACGCACGTGACGCTTTTGTTAGACGTGGAGCGCTAATAGGGGCACCTGTGATGTGTGCTGGTAACGAGCTTTAGAAACCGCCGGCTTTCAAAATCACCGTCAGCACTCCGGACGCAAGTGACGGTTTCGTTAGAGGTGGAGCGCTAATAGGGGAACCTGTGATGTGCGGTGGTAGCGAGCTTTAAAAACCGCCGGCTTTCTAAATTCACCGTCAGAACACCGGACGCACGGGACGCTCCCGTTTGAGGTGGAACGCTAATAGGGGCGCGTGTGATGTGCCGTGGTAGCGAGCTTTAAAACCGCCGGCTTTCAAAAATCACCGTCAGAACAGCGGACGCACGCCACGCTTCCGTTAGAGGTGGAACGCTAATAGGGGCGCGTGTGATGTGCCGTGGCAGCGAGCTTTAAAACCGCCGGCTTTCAAAAATCACCGTCAGCACTCCGGACGCACGCGACGCTTCCGTTAGAGGTGGAACGCTAATAGGGGCGCGTGTGATGTGCCGTGGTTGCGAGCTTTAAAACCGCCGGCTTTCAAAAATCACCGTCAGCACTCCGGACGCACGTGACGCTTTCGTTAGAGGTGGAGCGCTAATAGGGGCACCAGTGATGTGCGCTGGTAGCGAGCTTTAAAATCCGCCGGCTTTCAAAATTCACTGTCAGAACACCGGACGCCCGCCACTCTTCCGTTAGAGGTGGAACGCTAATAGAGGCGCGTGTGATGTGCCGTGGTAGCGAGCTTTAAAACCGCCGGCTTTCAAAAATCGCCGTCAGCACTCCGGACGCACGTGACGCTTTCGTTAGACGTGGAGCGCTAATAGGGGCACCTGTGATGTGCGGTGGTAGCGAGCTTTAAAACCCGCCGGCTTTCAAATTTCACCCTCAGAACACCAGACGCACGCGACGCTTCCGTTAGAGGTGGAACGCTAATAGGGGCGCGTGTGATGTGCCGTGGCAGCGAGATTTAAAACCGCCGTCTTTCAAAAATCGCCGTCAGCACTCCGGACGCACGTGACGCTTTCGTTAGACGTGGAGCGCTAATAGGGGCACCTGTGATGTGCGGTGGTAGCGAGCTTTAAAAACCGCCGGCTTTCAAAATTCACCCTCAGAACACGAGACGCACGCGACGCTTCCGTTAGAGGTGGAACGCTAATAGTGGCTCGTGTGATGTGCCGTGGTAGCGAGCTTTAAAACCGCCGGCTTTCACAAATCACCGTCATCACTCCGGACGCACGTGACGCTTTCGTTAGAGGTGGAACGCTAATATGGGCGCGTGTGATGTGCCGTGTTAGCGAGCTTTAAAACCGCCGGCTTTCAAAAATCACCGTCAGCACTCCGGACGCACGTGACGCTTTCGTTTGAGGTGGAGCGCTAATAGGGGCACCTGTGATGTGCGGTGGTAGCGAGCTATAAAAACCGCCGGCTGTCAAAATTCACCGTCAGCACTCCGGACGCACGTGACGCTTTCGTTAGAGGTGGAGCGCTAATAGGGGCAATTGTGATGTGCGGTGGTAGCGAGCTTTAAAAACCGCCGGCTTTCAAAATTCACCGTCAGAACACCGGACGCACGCGACGCTTCCGTTAGAGGTGGAACGCTAATAGGGGCGCGTGTGATGTACCGTGGTAGCGAGCTTTAAAACCGCCGGCTTTCAAAAATCACTGTCAGCACTCCGGACGCACGTGACGCTTTCGTTAGAGGTGGAGCGCTAATAGGGGCACCTGTGATGTGCGGGGGTAGCGAGCTTTAAAAACCGCCGGCTTTCAAAATTCACCGTCAGATCACCGGACGCACGCCACGCTTCCGATAGAGGTGGAACGCTAATAGGGGCGCGTTTAATGTGCGGTGGTAGTGAGCATTAAAACCGCCGGATTTCAAAATTCACCCTCAGCACTGTGCACGCACGTGACGCTTTCGTTAGAGGTGGAGCGCTAATAGGGGCACCTGTGATGTTCCGTGCTAGCCAGCTTTAAACCGCCGGCTTTCAAAAATCACCGTCAGCACTCCGGACGCACGCGACGCTTCCGTTAGAGGTGGAACGCTAATAGGGGCGCGTGTGATGTGCCGTTGTAGCGAGCTTTAAAACCGCCGGCTTTCAAAAATCACCGTCAGCACTCCGGACGCACGTGACGCTTTCGTTAGAGGTGGAACGCTAATAGGGGCGCGTGTGATGTGGCGTGGTAGCGAGCTTTAAAACCGCCGGCTTTCAAAATAGACCGTCAGCACTCCGGACGCACGTGACGCTTTAGTTAGAGGTAGAACGCTAATACGGGTGCGTGTGATGTGCCGTGGCAGCGAGCTTTAAAACCGCCGGCTTTCAAAAATCACCGTCAGCACTCGGGACGCACGTGACGCTTTCGTTAGAGGTGGAGCGCTAATAGGGGCACCTCTGATGTGCGGTGGTGGCGAGCTTTTAAAACCGCCGACTTTCAAAATTCACCATCAGAACAGCGGACGCACGCCACGCTTCCGTTAGAGGTAGAACGCTAATAGGGGCGCGTGTGATGTGCCGTGGCAGCGAGCTTTAAAACCGCGGGCTTTCAAAAATCACCGTCAGCACTCCGGACGCACGCGACGCTTCCGTTAGAGGTGGGACGCTAATAGGGGCGCGTGTGATGTGCCGTGGTAGCGAGCTTTAAAACCGCCGGCTTTCAAAAATCACCGTCAGCACTCCGGACGCACGTGACGCTTTCGTTAGAGGTGGAGCGCTAATAGGGGCACCAGTGATGTGCGCTGGTAGCGAGCTTTAAAATCCGCCGGCTTTCAAAATTCACCGTCAGAACACCGGACGCACGCCACGCTTCTGTTAGAGGTGTAACGATAATAGGGGCATGTGTGATGTACCGTGGTAGCGAGCTTTAAAACCGCCGGCTTTCAAAAATCACCGTCAGCACTCCGGACGCACGCGACGCTTCCGTTAGAGGTGGAACACTAATAGGGGCGCGTGTGATGTGCCGTGGTAGCGAGCTTTAAAACCGCCGGCTTTCAAAAATCACCGTCAGCACTCCGGAAGCACGTGACGCTTTCGTTAGAGGTGGAGCGCTAGTAGTGGCACCTGTGATGTGCGGTGGTAGCGAGCTTTAAAAACCGCCGGCTTTCAAAACTCACCGTCAGAACACCGGACGCACGCCACGCTTCCGTTAGAGGTGGAACGCTAATAGAGGCGCGTGTGATGTGCCGTTGTAGCGAGCTTTAAAACCGCCGGCTTTCAAAAATCACCGTCGGCACTCCGGACGCACGTGAAGCTTTAGTTAGAGGTGGAGCGCTAAGAGGCGCACCTGTGATGTGCGGTGGTAGCGAGCTTTAAAAACCGCCGGCTTTCAACATTCACCGTCAGAACAGCGGACGCACGCCATGCTTCCGTTAGAGGTGGAACGCTAATAGGGGCGCGTGTGATGTGCCGTGGTTGCGAGCTTTAAAACCGCCGGATTTCAAAAATCACCGTCGGCACTCCGGCCGCACGTGACGCTTTCGTTAGAGGTGGAGCGCTAATAGGGGCACCTGTGATGTGCGGTGGTAGCGAGCTTTAAAAACCGCCGGCTTTCAAAATTCACCGTCAGAACAGCGGACGCACGCCACGCTTCCGTTAGAGGTGGAACGCTAATAGGGGCGCGTGTGATGTGCCGTGGCAGCGAGCTCTAAAACCGCCGGCTTTCAAAAATCGCCGTCAGCACTCCGGACGCACGTGACGCTTTCGTTAGACGTGGAGCGCTAATAGGGGCACCTGTGATGTGCGGTGGTAGCGAGCTTTAAAAACCGCCGGCTTTCAAAATTCACCCTCAGAACACCACCCGCACGCGACACTTCCGTTAGAGGTGGAACGCTAATAGTGGCGCGTGTGATGTGCCGTTGTAGCGAGCTTTAAAACCGCCGGCTTTCAAAAATTACCGTCAGCACTCCGGACGCACGTGACGCTTTCGTTAGAGGTGGAGCGCTAATAGAAGCACCTGTGATGTGCGGTGGTAGCGAGCGTTAAAAACCGCCGGCTTTCAAAACTCACCGTCAGAAGAGCGGACGCACGCCACGCTTCCGTTAGAGGTGGAACGCTAATACGGGCGCGTGTGATGTGCCGTGGCAGCGAGCTTTAAAACCGCCGGATTTCAAAATTCACCCTCAGCACTCTGCACGCACGTGACGCTTTTGTTAGACGTGGAGCGCTAATAGGGGCACCTGTGATGTGTGCTGGTAACGAGCTTTAGAAACCGCCGGCTTTCAAAATCACCGTCAGCACTCCGGACGCAAGTGACGGTTTCGTTAGAGGCGGAACGCTAATAGGGGAACCTGTGATGTGCGGTGGTAGCGAGCTTTAAAAACCGCCGGCTTTCAAAATTCACCGTCAGAACACCGGACGCACGGGACGCTCCCGTTTGAGGTGGAACGCTAATAGGGGCGCGTGTGATGTGCCGTGGTAGCGAGCTTTAAAACCGCCGGCTTTCAAAAATCACCGTCAGCACTCCGGACGCACGCGACGCTTCCGTTAGAGGTGGAACGCTAATAGGGGCGCGTGTGATGTGCAGTGGTAGCGAGCTTTAAAACCGCCGGCTTTCAAAAATCACCGTCAGCACTCCGGACGCACGTGACGCTTTAGTTAGAGGTGGAGCGCTAATAGGGGCACCTGTGATGTGCGGTGGTAGCGAGCTTTAAAAACCGCCGACTTTCAAAATTCACCGTCAGAACAGCGGACGCACGCCACGCTTCCGTTAGAGGTGGAACGCTAATAGGGGCGCGTGTGATGTGCCTTGGCAGCAAGCTTTAAAACAGCCGGCTTTCAAAAATCACCGTCAGCACTCCGGACGCACGCGACGCTTCCGTTAAGCCCCAACTCGATGGACACATCCTACGCGTACCAGCGGAGCGCCTACGCGCACGGGCGTACGCTGGATCCTGTCTGCGCATGCGCAAAGCGCGACGCGCGCGCAGGCGCGAGCAGGGGCAGATATCTGTCCATGTCAGATATCCGCGCCTGAGCGCGCGCGCATGCGCGCGCGTCGGAAGCGGGGTCCGGTTTACAACAATAGGAGGACAGCGGGGGCTCTCGGGGACTCTTTTCTTTATGGCTTGAACCTATCCCAGGTTCCTGGAACGTTTCTTCGCGGTTTAAGTTGTCCTTTCAGCGCCCCCCAAATCCCCTTACTTCACGCTTGAAATTCCTTCGGTCGGCTCGAGAGGGAGAACGCCCCAGCACAGGGAGCATGGAGGTGTATGACTTTATTCGACGCTTGGCACGGCGCGGCGCTGGGCGCGTAGGCGCTCCGCCGTACGCCTAGGATGTGTGCATCGAGTTGGGGCTTTAGAGGTGGAACGCTAATAGGGGCGCGTGTGATGTGCCGTGGTTGCGAGCTTTAAAACCGCCGGATTTCAAAAATCACCGTCGGCACTCCGGCCGCACGTGACGCTTTCGTTAGAGGTGGAGCGCTAATAGGGGCACCAGTGATGTGCGCTGATAGCGATCTTTAAAATCCGCCGGCTTTCAAAATTCACCGTCAGAACACCGGACGCACGCCACGCTTCTGTTAGAGGTGGAACGATAATAGGGGCACGTGTGATGTACCGTGGTAGCGAGCTTTAAAACCGCCGGCTTTCAAAAATCACCGTCAGCACTCCGGACGCACGCAACGCTTCCGTTAGAGGTGATACGCTAATAGGGGCGCGTGTGATGTGCCGTGGTAGCGAGCTTTAAAACCGCCGGCTTTCAAAAATCACCGTCAGCACTCCGGACGCACGTGACGCTTTCGTTAGAGGTGGAGCGCTAATAGTGGCACCTGTGATGTGCGGTGGTAGCGAGCTTTAAAAACCGCCGGCTTTCAAAACTCACCGTCAGAACACCGGACGCACGCCACGCTTCCGTTAGAGGTGGGACGCTAATAGAGGCGCGTGTGATGTGCCGTGGTAGCGAGCTTTAAAACCGCCGGCTTTCAAAAATCACCGTCAGCACTCCGGACGCACGTGAAGCTTTAGTTAGAGGTGGAGCGCTAATACGCGCACCTGTGATGTGCGGTGGTAGTGAGCTTTAACAGCGGACGCACGCCATGCTTCCGTTAGAGGTGGAACGCTAATAGGGGCGCGTGTGATGTGCCGTGGTAGCGAGCTTTAAAACCGCCAGCTTTCAAAAATCACCGTCAGCACTCCGGACTCACGTGGCGCTTTAGTTAGAGGTGGAGCGCTAATAGGGGCACCAGTGATGTGCGCTGGTAGCGAGCTTTAAAATTCGCCGGCTTTCAAAATTCACCGTCAGAGCACCGGACGCACGCGACGCTTCCATTAGAGGTGGAACGCTAGTAGGGGCGCGTGTGATGTGCCGTGTTAGCGAGCTTTAAAACCGCCGGCTTTCAAAAATCACCGTCAGCACTCCGGACGCACGTGACGCTTTCGTTTGAGGTGGAGCGCTAATAGGGGCACCTGTGATGTGCGGTGGTAGCGAGCTATAAAAACCGCCGGCTGTCAAAATTCACCGTCAGCACTCCGGACGCACGTGACGCTTTCGTTAGAGGTGGAGCGCTAATAGGGGCACCTGTGATGTGCGGTGGTAGCGAGCTTTAAAAACCGCCGGCTTTCAAAATTCACCGTCAGAACACCGGACGCACGCGACGCTTCCGTTAGAGGTGGAACGCTAATAGGGGCGCGTGTGATGTGCCGTGGTAGCGAGCTTTAAAACCGCCGGCTTTCAAAAATGACCGTCAGCACTCCGGACGCACGTGACGCTTTAGTTAGAGGTGGAGCGCTAATAGGGGCACCTGTGATGTGCGGCGGTAGCGAGCATTAAAAACCGCCGGCTTTCAAAACTCACCGTCAGAAGAGCGGACGCACGCCACGCTTCCGTTAAGGCGTGCTCACATTAGCGGGAAAACGCGCAACGCCGGGCGTTTTCCGCGTGCCGCTTCCCGCCCAAGCCGGTTTTTCTCCCGCGGACAGCCTGCTCTGCCGTCCCGCGGAGGGATGGGTTCGGTACCTATTTTTCCCGTGCCGGTGACCAGAACAGCCAATGGGCGCCGACCGTGAACCGTGACGTCGGTCCCAGTTCAGTGACCCCGTCGGCGGAGGCGGAGGCGGCCGGCCGGCCGGGCACTCGGCGGCTGCTTTGCGATGGCGACGGGAGGGGAGCTAGCAGGGTGCGCTTTCCAGTCTTCTCTAGTGTCACGTGACTATCCCCTTCTCTTTCTGCTCGTTCGGGTCCTCCCTCAGCGCCTCCTCTCTCCACATTCCAAGACAACCGCAGCGAGAAAACGCGCGCAGTGTGAGCGTCATTCTGAGGAGCTGCGAGGCAGCGTCGACGTTGACGCTGTGCCGGCGCGGGAAGCGTCCCGCTAGTGTGAGTGCGCCTTTAGAGGTGGAACGCTAATACGGGCGCGTGTGATGTGCCGTGGCAGCGAGCTTTAAAACCGCCGGCTTTCACAAATCACCGACAGCACTCGGGACGCACGTGACGCTTTCGTTAGAGGTGGAGCGCTAATAGGGGCACCTGTGATGTGCGGTGGTAGCGAGTTTTAAAACCGCCGGTTTTCAAAATTCACCGTTAGCCCTCCGGACGCACGGCACGCTTTAATTTGAGGTGGAACACTGATAGGGGCTCGTGTGGTGTGCCGTGGTAGCGAGCTTTAAACCCGCCGGCTTTCAAAAATCACCGTCAGAACTCCGGACGCACGCGACGCTTCCGTTAGAGGTGGAACGCTAATAGGGGCGCGTGTGATGTGCCGTGGTAGCGAGCTTTAAAACCGCCGGCTTTCACAAATCACCGTCAGCACTCCGGACGCACGTGACGCTTTCGTTAGAGGTGGAGCGCTAATAGGGGCACCTCTAATGTGCGGTGGTAGGGCGCTTTTAAAACCGCCGGCTTTCAAAATTCACCGTCAGAGCACCGGACGCACGCGACGCTTCCGTTAGAGGTGGAACGCTAATAGGCGCACCTGTGATGTGCGGTGGTAGCGAGCTTTAAAAACCGCCGGCTTTCAAAATTCACCGTCAGAACAGCGGACGCACGCCACGCTTCCGTTAGAGGTGGAATGCTAATAGGGGCGCGTGTGATGTGCCGTGGCAGCGAGCTTTAAAACCGCCGGCTTTCAAAAATCGCCGTCAGCACTCCGGACGCACGTGACGCTTTCGTTAGACGTGGAGCGCTAATAGGGGCACCTGTGATGTGCGGTGGTAGCGAGCTTTAAAAACCGCCGGCTTTCAAAATTCACCCTCAGAACACCAGACGCACGCGACGCTTCCGTTAGAGGTGGAACGCAAATAGTGGCTCGTGTGATGTGCCGTGGTAGTGAGCTTTAAACCGCCGGCTTTCAAAAATCCCCGTCAGCACTGCGGACGCACGTGACGCTTTCGTTAGAGGTGTGAGTGCTAATAGGGGCACCTGTGATGTGCGGTGGTAGCGAGCTTTAAAAACCGCCGGCTTTCAAAATTCACCGTCAGAACACCGGACGCACGCGACGCTTCCGTTAGAGGCGGAACGCTAATAGGGGCGCGTGTGATGTGCCGTGGCAGCGAGCTTTAAAACCGCCGGCTTTCACAAATCACCGTCAGCACTCCGGACGCACGTGACGCTTTCGTTAGAGGTGGAGCGCTAATAGGGGCACAAGTGATGTGCGCTGGTAGCGAGCTTTAAAATCCGCCGGCTTTCAAAATTCACCGTCAGAGCACCGGACGCACGCGACGCTTCCATTAGAGGTGGAACGCTAGTAGGGGAGCGTGTGATGTGCCGTGTTAGCGAGCTTTAAAACCGCCGGCTTTCAAAAATCACCGTCAGCACTCCGGACGCACGTGACGCTTTCGTTTGAGGTGGAGCGCTAATAGGGGCACCTGTGATGTGCGGTGGTAGCGAGCTATAAAAACCGCCGGCTGTCAAAATTCACCGTCAGCACTCCGGACGCACGTGACGCTTTCGTTAGAGGTGGAGCGCTAATAGGGGCACCTGTGATGTGCGGTGGTAGCGAGCTTTAAAAACCGCCGGCTTTCAAAATTCACCGTCAGAACACCGGACGCACGCGACGCTTCCGTTAGAGGTGGAACGCTAATAGGGGCGCGTGTGATGTGCCGTTGTAGCGAGCTTTAAAACCGCCGGCTTTCAAAAATGACCGCCAGCACTCCGGACGCACGTGACGCTTTAGTTAGAGGTGGAGCGCTAATAGGGGCACCTGTGATGTGCGGCGGTAGCGAGCATTAAAAACCGCCGGCTTTCAAAACTCACCGTCAGAAGAGCGGACGCACGCCACGCTTCCGTTAAGGCGCGCTCACATTAGCGGGAAAACGCGCAACGCCGGGCGTTTTCCGCGTGCCGCTTCCCGCCCAAGCCGGTTTTTCTCCCGCGGACAGCCTGCTCTGCCGTCCCGCGGAGGGATGGGTTCGGTACCTATTTTTCCCGTGCCGGTGACCAGAACAGCCAATGGGCGCCGACCGTGAACCATGACGTCGGTCCCAGTTCAGTGACCCCGTCGGCGGAGGCGGAGGCGGCCGGCCGGCCGGGCACTCGGCGGCTGCTTTGCCAGGGCGAGGGGAGGGGAGCTAGCAGGGTGCGCTTTCCAGTCTTCTCTAGTGTCACGTGACTATCCCCTTCTCTTTCTGCTCGTTCGGGTCCTCCATCAGCGCCTCCTCTCTCCACATTCCAAGACAACCGCAGCGAGAAAACGCGCGCAGTGTGAGCGTCATTCTGAGGAGCTGCGAGGCAGCGTCAACGTTGACGCTGTGCCGGCGCGGGAAGCTTCCCGCTAGTGTGAGCGCGCCTTTAGAGGTGGAACGATAATACGGGCGCGTGTGATGTGCCGTGGCAGCGAGCTTTAAAACAGCCGGCTTTCAAAAATCACCGTCAGCACTCGGGACGCACGTGACGCTTTCGTTAGAGGTGGAGCGCTAATAGGGGCACCTGTGATGTGCGGTGGTAGCGAGTTTTAAAACCGCCGGTTTTCAAAATTCACCGTCAGCCCTCCGGACGCACGGCACGCTTTCATTTGAGGTGGAACACTGATAGGGGCTCGTGTGGTGTGCCGTGGTAGCGAGCTTTAAACCCGCCGGCTTTCAAAAATCACCGTCAGAACTCCGGACGCACGCGACGCTTCCGTTAGAGGTGGAACGCTAATAGGGGCGCGGGTGATGTGCCGTGGTAGCGAGCTTTACAACCTCCGGCTCTCAAAAATCACCGTCAGCACACCGGACGCACGTGGCGCTTTCGTTAGAGGTGGAGCGCTAATAGGGGCACCTGTGATGTGCGGTGGTAGCGAGCTTTAAAAACCGCCGGCTTTCAAAATTCACCGTCAGAACACCGGACGCACGCGACGCTTCCGTTAGAGGTGGAACGCTAATAGGGGCGCGTGTGATGTACCGTGGTAGCGAGCTTTAAAACCGCCGGCTTTCAAAAATCACCGTCAGCACTCCGGACGCACGCGACGCTTCCGTTAGAGGTGGAACGCTAATAGGGGCGCGTGTGATGTGCCGTGGTAGCGAGCTTTAAAACCGCCGGCTTTCACAAATCACCGTCAGCACTCCGGACGCACGTGACGCTTTCGTTAGAGGTGGAGCGCTAATAGGGGCACCTCTAATGTGCGGTGGTAGGGCGCTTTTAAAACCGCCGGCTTTCAAAATTCACCGTCAGAACACCGCACGCACGCGACGCTTCGTTAAAGGTGGAACGCTAATAGGGGCGCGTGTGATGTGCCGTGGCAGCGAGCTTTATTACCGCCGGCTTTCAAAAATCGCCGTCAGCACTCCGGACGCACGTGACGCTTTCGTTAGACGTGGAGCGCTAATAGGGGCACCTGTGATGTGCGGTGGTAGCGAGCTTTAAAAACCGCCGGCTTTCAAAATTCACCCTCAGAACACCAGACGCACGCGACACTTCCGTTAGAGGTGGAACGATAATAGGGGCGCGTGTGATGTGCCGTGGTAGCGAGCTTTAAAACCGCCAGCTTTCAAAAATCACCGTCAGCACTCCGGACGCACGTGACGCTTTAGTTAGAGGTGGAGCGCTAATAGGGGGACCTGTGATGTGCGGTGGTAGCGAGCTTTAAAAACCGCCGTCTTTCAAAATTCACCGTCAGAACAGCGGACGCACGCCACGCTTCCGTTAGAGGTTGAACGCTAATAGGGGCGCGTGTGATGCGCCGTGGTAGCGAGCTTTAAAACCGCCGGCTTTTACAAATCACCGTCAGCACACCGGACGCACGTGACGCTTTCGTTTGAGGTGGAGCGCTAGTAGGGGCACCTGTGATGTGCGGTGGTAGCGAGCTATAAAAGCGGCCGGCTGTCAAAATTCACCGTCAGCACTCCGGACGCACGTGACGCTTTCGATAGAGGTGGAGCGCTAATAGGGGCACCTATGATGTGCGGTGGTAGCGAGCTTCAAAAACCCCCGGCTTTCAATATTCACCGTCAGAACAGCGGACGCACGCCACGCTTCCGTTAGAGGTGGAATGCTAATAGGGGCGCGTGTGATGTGCCGTGGCAGCGAGCTTTAAAACCGCCGGCTTTCAAAAATCGCCGTCAGCACTCCGGACGCACGTGACGCTTTCGTTAGACGTGGAGCGCTAATAGGGGCACCTGTGATGTGCGGTGGTAGCGAGCTTTAAAAACCGCCGGCTTTCAAAATTCACCCTCAGAACGCCAGACGCACGCGACGCTTCCGTTAGAGGTGGAACGCTAATAGTGGCTCGTGTGATGTGCCGTGGTAGTGAGCTTTAAACCGCCGGCTTTCAAAAATCCCCGTCAGCACTGCGGACGCACGTGACGCTTTCGTTAGAGGTGTGAGTGCTAATAGGGGCACCTGTGATGTGCGGTGGTAGCGAGCTTTAAAAACCGCCGGCTTTCAAAATTCACCGTCAGAACACCGGACGCACGCGACGCTTCCGTTAGAGGCGGAACGCTAATAGGGGCGCGTGTGATGTGCCGTGGCAGCGAGCTTTAAAACCGCCGGCTTTCACATAACACCGTCAGCACTCCGGACGCACGTGACGCTTTCGTTAGAGGTGGAGCGCTAATAGGGGCACAAGTGATGTGCGCTGGTAGCGAGCTTTAAAATCCGCCGGCTTTCAAAATTCACCGTCAGAGCACCGGACGCACGCGACGCTTCCATTAGAGGTGGAACGCTAGTAGGGGCGCGTGTGATGTGCCGTGTTAGCGAGCTTTAAAACCGCCGTCTTTCAAAAATCACCGTCAGCACTCCGGACGCACGTGACGCTTTCGTTTGAGGTGGAGCGCTAATAGGGGCACCTGTGATGTGCGGTGGTAGCGAGCTATAAAAACCGCCGGCTGTCAAAATTCACCGTCAGCACTCCGGACGCACGTGACGCTTTCGTTAGAGGTGGAGCGCTAATAGGGGCACCTGTGATGTGCGGTGGTAGCGAGCTTTAAAAACCGCCGGCTTTCAAAATTCACCGTCAGAACACCGGACGCACGCGACGCTTCCGTTAGAGGTGGAACGCTAATAGGGGCGCGTGTGATGTGCCGTGGTAGCGAGCTTTAAAACCGCCGGCTTTCAAAAATGACCGTCAGCACTCCGGACGCACGTGACGCTTTAGTTAGAGGTGGAGCGCTAATAGGGGCACCTGTGATGTGCGGCGGTAGCGAGCATTAAAAACCGCCGGCTTTCAAAACTCACCGTCAGAAGAGCGGACGCACGCCACGCTTCCGTTAAGGCGCGCTCACATTAGCGGGAAAAGGCGCAACGCCGGGCGTTTTCCGCGTGCCGCTTCCCGCCCAAGCCGGTTTTTCTCCCGCGGACAGCCTGCTCTGCCGTCCCGCGGAGGGATGGGTTCGGTACCTATTTTTCCCGTGCCGGTGACCAGAACAGCCAATGGGCGCCGACCGTGAACCATGACGTCGATCCCAGTTCAGTGACCCCGTCGGCGGAGGCGGAGGCGGCCGGCCGGCCGGGCACTCGGCGGCTGCTTTGCCAGGGCGAGGGGAGGGGAGCTAGCAGGGTGCGCTTTCCAGTCTTCTCTAGTGTCACGTGACTATCCCCTTCTCTTTCTGCTCGTTCGGGTCCTCCATCAGCGCCTCCTCTCTCCACATTCCAAGACAACCGCAGCGAGAATACGCGCGCAGTGTGAGCGTCATTCTGAGGAGCTGCGAGGCAGCGTCAACGTTGACGCTGTGCCGGCGCGGGAAGCTTCCCGCTAGTGTGAGCGCGCCTTTAGAGGTGGAACGCTAATACGGGCGCGTGTGATGTGCCGTGGCAGCGAGCTTTAAAACAGCCGGCTTTCAAAAATCACCGTCAGCACTCGGGACGCACGTGACGCTTTCGTTAGAGGTGGAGCGCTAATAGGGGCACCTGTGATGTGCGGTGGTAGCGAGTTTTAAAACCGCCGGTTTTCAAAATTCACCGTCAGCCCTCCGGACGCACGGCACGCTTTCATTTGAGGTGGAACACTGATAGGGGCTCGTGTGGTGTGCCGTAGTAGCAAGCTTTAAACCCGCCGGCTTTCAAAAATCACCGTCAGAACTCCGGACGCACGCGACGCTTCCGTTAGAGGTGGAACGCTAATAGGGGCGCGGGTGATGTGCCGTGGTAGCGAGCTTTACAACCTCCGGCTCTCAAAAATCACCGTCAGCACACCGGACGCACGTGACGCTTTCGTTAGAGGTGGAGCGCTAATAGGGGCACCTGTGATGTGCGGTGGTAGCGAGCTTTAAAAACCGCCGGCTTTCAAAATTCACGGTCAGAACACCGGACGCACGCGACGCTTCCGTTAGAGGTGGAACGCTAATAGGGGCGCGTGTGATGTACCGTGGTAGCGAGCTTTAAAACCGCCGGCTTTCAAAAATCACCGTCAGCACTCCGGACGCACGCGACGCTTCCGTTAGAGGTGGAACGCTAATAGGGGCGCGTGTGATGTGCCGTGGTAGCGAGCTTTAAAACCGCCGGCTTTCACAAATCACCGTCAGCACTCCGGACGCACGTGACGCTTTCGTTAGAGGTGGAGCGCTAATAGGGGCACCTCTAATGTGCGGTGGTAGGGCGCTTTTAAAACCGCCGGCTTTCAAAATTCACCGTCAGAACACCGCACGCACGCGACGCTTTCATTTGAGGTGGAACACTGATAGGGGCTCGTGTGGTGTGCCGTAGTAGCAAGCTTTAAACCCGCCGGCTTTCAAAAATCACCGTCAGAACTCCGGACGCACGCGACGCTTCCGTTAGAGGTGGAACGCTAATAGGGGCGCGGGTGATGTGCCGTGGTAGCGAGCTTTACAACCTCCGGCTCTCAAAAATCACCGTCAGCACACCGGACGCACGTGACGCTTTCGTTAGAGGTGGAGCGCTAATAGGGGCACCTGTGATGTGCGGTGGTAGCGAGCTTTAAAAACCGCCGGCTTTCAAAATTCACGGTCAGAACACCGGACGCACGCGACGCTTCCGTTAGAGGTGGAACGCTAATAGGGGCGCGTGTGATGTACCGTGGTAGCGAGCTTTAAAACCGCCGGCTTTCAAAAATCACCGTCAGCACTCCGGACGCACGCGACGCTTCCGTTAGAGGTGGAACGCTAATAGGGGCGCGTGTGATGTGCCGTGGTAGCGAGCTTTAAAACCGCCGGCTTTCACAAATCACCGTCAGCACTCCGGACGCACGTGACGCTTTCGTTAGAGGTGGAGCGCTAATAGGGGCACCTCTAATGTGCGGTGGTAGGGCGCTTTTAAAACCGCCGGCTTTCAAAATTCACCGTCAGAACACCGCACGCACGCGACGCTTCGTTAAAGGTGGAACGCTAATAGGGGCGCGTGTGATGTGCCGTGGCAGCGAGCTTTAATACCGCCGGCTTTCAAAAATCGCCGTCAGCACTCCGGACGCACGTGACGCTTTCGTTAGACGTGGAGCGCTAATAGGGGCACCTGTGATGTGCGGTGGTAGCGAGCTTTAAAAACCGCCGGCTTTCAAAATCACCGTCAGAACTCCGGACGCACGCGACGCTTCCGTTAGAGGTGGAACGCTAATAGGGGCGCGGGTGATGTGCCGTGGTAGCGAGCTTTACAACCTCCGGCTTTCAAAAATCACCGTCAGCACACCGGACGCACGTGACGCTTTCGTTAGAGGTGGAGCGCTAATAGGGGCACCTGTGATGTGCGGTGGTAGCGAGCTTTAAAACCGCCGGCTTTCAAAATCACCGTCAGCACTCCGGACGCACGCGACGCTTCCGTTAGAGGTGGAACGCTAATAGGGGCGCGTGTGATGCGCCGTGGTAGCGAGCTTTAAAACCGCCGGCTTTTACAAATCACCGTCAGCACACCGGACGCACGTGACGCTTTCGTTTGAGGTGGAACGCTAATAGGGGCGCGTGTGATGCGCCGTGGTAGCGAGCTTTAAAACCGCCGGCTTTTACAAATCACCGTCAGCACACCGGACGCACGTGACGCTTTCGTTTGAGGTGGAGCGCTAGTAGGGGCACCTGTGATGTGCGGTGGTAGCGAGCTATAAAAGCGGCCGGCTGTCAAAATTCACCGTCAGCACTCCGGACGCACGTGACGCTTTCGATAGAGGTGGAGCGCTAATAGGGGCACCTATGATGTGCGGTGGTAGCGAGCTTCAAAAACCCCCGGCTTTCAATATTCACCGTCAGAACACCGGACGCACGCGACGCTTCTGTTAGAGGTGGGACGCTAATAGGGGCGCGTGTGATGTGCCGTGGTAGCGAGCTTTAAAACCGCCTGCTTTCAAAAATCACCGTCAGCACTCCGGACGCACGTGACGCTTCCGTTAGAGGTGGAGCGCTAATAGGGGCACCTGTGATGTGCGGTGGTAGCGAGCTTTAAAAACCGCCGGCTTTCAAAATTCACCGTCAGATCACCGGACGCACGCCACGCTTCCGATAGAGGTGGAACGCTAATAGGGGCGTATTTAATGTGCGGTGGTAGCGAGCATTAAACCCGCCGGATTTCAAAATTCACCCTCAGCACTCTGCACGCACGTGACGCTTTCGTTAGAGGTGGAGCGCTAATAGGGGCACCTGTGATGTGTGCTGGTAACGAGCTTTAGAAACCGCCGGTTTTCAAAATTCACCGTCAGCACTCCGGACGCACGCCACGCTTTCGTTTGGGGTGGAACGCTGATAGGGGCGCGTGTGATGTTCCCTGGTAGCCAGCTTTAAACCGCCGGCTTTCAAAAATCACCGTCAGCACTCAGGACGCACGTGACGCTTTAGTTAAAGGTGGAGCGCTAATAGAGGCACCTGTGATGTGCGGTGGTAGCGAGCGTTAAAAACCGCCGGCTTTCAAAACTCACCGTCAGAAGAGCGGACGCACGCCACGCTTCCGTTAGAGGTGGAACGCTAATAGCGGCGCGTGTGACGTGCCGTGGTAGCGAGCTTTAAAACCGCCGGCTTTCAAAATCACCGTCAGCACTCCGGACGCACGTGACGCTTTCGTTAGAGGTGGAGCGCTAATGGGGGAACCTGTGATGTGCGGTGGTAGCGAGCTTTAAAAACCGCCGGCTTTCAAAATTCACCGTCAGAACACCGGACGCACGCGACGCTTCCGTTAGAGGTGGAACGCTAATAGGGGCGCGTGTGATGTACCGTGGTAGCGAGCTTTAAATCCGCCGGCTTTCAAAAATCACCGTCAGCACTCCGGACGCACTCGACGCTTCCGTTAGAGGTGGAACGCTAATAGGGGCGCGTGTGATGTGCCGTGGTAGCGAGCTTTAAAACCGCCGGCTTTCAAAAATCACCGTCAGCACTCCGGACGCACGTGACGCTTTCGTTAGAGGTGGAGCGCTAATAGGGGCACCTCTAATGTGCGGTGGTAGGGCGCTTTTAAAACCGCCCGCTTTCAAAATTCACCCTCAGAACAGCGGACGCACGCCACGCTTCCGTTAGAGGTGGAACGCTAATAGGGGCGCGTGTGATGTGCCGTGGCAGCGAGCTTTAATACCGCCGGCTTTCAAAAATCGCCGTCAGCACTCCGGACGCACGTGACGCTTTCGTTAGACGTGGAGCGCTAATAGGGGCACCTGTGATGTGCGGTGGTTGCGAGCTTTAAAAACCGCCGGCTTTCAAAATTCACCCTCAGAACACCAGACGCACGCGACACTTCCGTTAGAAGTGGAACGCTAATAGCGGCGCGTGTGATGTGCCGTGGTAGCGAGCTTTAAAACCGCCGGCTTTCAAAATCACCGTCAGCACTCCGGACGCACGTGACGCTTTCGTTAGAGGTGGAGCGCTAATAGGGGCACCTGTGATGGGCGGTGGTAGCGAGCTTTAAAAACCGCCGGCTTTCAAAATTCACCGTCAGATCACCGGACGCACGCCACGCTTCCGATAGAGGTGGAACGCTAATAGGGGCGCGTTTAATGTGCGGTGGTAGTGATCATTAAAACCGCCGGATTTCAAAATTCACCCTCAGCACTGTGCACGCACGTGACGCTTTCGTTAGAGGTGGAGCGCCAATAGGGGCACCTGTGATGTTCCGTGCTAGCCAGCTTTAAACCGCCGGCTTTCAAAAATCACCGTCAGCACTCCGGACGCACGCGACGCTTCCGTTAGAGGTGGAACGCTAATAGGGGCGCGTGTGATGTGCCGTTGTAGCGAGCTTTAAAACCGCCGGCTTTCAAAAATCACCGTCAGTACTCCGGACGCACGTGACGCTTTCGTTAGAGGTGGAACGCTAATAGGGGCGCGTGTGATGTGCCGTGGTAGCGAGCTTTAAAACCGCCGGCTTTCAAAAATCACCGTCAGCACTCCGGACGCACGTGACGCTTTAGTTAGAGGTGGAGCGCTAATAGGGGCACCTGTGATGTGCGGTGGTAGCGAGCTTTAAAAACCGCCGGCTTTCAAAACTCACCGTCAGAAGAGCGGACGCACGCCACGCTTCCGTTAAGGCGCGCTCACATTAGCGGGAAAACGCGCAACGCCGGGCGTTTTCCGCGTGCCGCTTCCCGCCCAAGCCGGTTTTTCTCCCGCGGACAGCCTGTTCTGCCGTCCCGCGGAGCGATGGGTTCGGTACCTATTTTTGCCGTGCCGGTGACCAGAACAGCCAATGGGCGCCGACCGTGAACCGTGACGTCGGTCCCAGTTCAGTGACCCTGTCGGCGGAGGCGGCCGGCCGGCCGGGCACTCGGCGGCTGCTTTGCCAGGGCGACGGGATAGGAGCTAGCAGGGTGCGCTTTCCAGTCTTCTCTAGTGTCACGTGACTATCCCCTTCTCTTTCTGCTCGTTCGGGTCCTCCCTCAGCGCCTCCTCTCTCCACATTCCACGACAACCGCAGCGAGAAAACGCGCGCAGTGTGAGCGTCATTCTGAGGAGCTGCGAGGCAGCGTCGACGTTGACGCTGTGCCGGCGCGGGAAGCTTCCCGCTAGTGTGAGCGCGCCTTTAGAGGTGGAACGCTAATACGGGCGCGTGTGATGTGCCGTGGCAGCGAGCTTTAAAACAGCCGGCTTTCAAAAATCACCGTCAGCACTCGGGACGCACGTGACGCTTTCGTTAGAGGTGGAGCGCTAATAGGGGCACCTGTGATGTGCGGTGGTAGCGAGTTTTAAAACCGCCGGTTTTCAAAATTCACCGTCAGCCCTCCGGACGCACGGCATGCTTTCATTTGAGGTGGAACACTGATAGGGGCTCGTGTGGTGTGCCGTGGTAGCGAGCTTTAAACCCGCCGGCTTTCAAAAATCACCGTCAGCACACCGGACGCACGTGACGCTTTCGTTAGAGGTGCAGCGCTAATAGGGGCACCTGTGATGTGCGGTGGTAGCGAGCTTTAAAAACCGCCGTCTTTCAAAATTCACCGTCAGAACAGCGGACGCACGCCACGCTTCCGTTAGAGGTTGAACGCTAATAGGGGCGCGTGTGATGCGCCGTGGTAGCGAGCTTTAAAACCGCCGGCTTTTACAAATCACCGTCAGCACACCGGACGCACGTGACGCTTTCGTTTGAGGTGGAGCGCTAGTAGGGGCACCTGTGATGTGCGGTGGTAGCGAGCTATAAAAGCGGCCGGCTGTCAAAATTCACCGTCAGCACTCCGGACGCACGTGACGCTTTCGATAGAGGTGGAGCGCTAATAGGGGCACCTATGATGTGCGGTGGTAGCGAGCTTCAAAAACCCCCGGCTTTCAATATTCACCGTCAGAACACCGGACGCACGCGACGCTTCTGTTAGAGGTGGGACGCTAATAGGGGCGCGTGTGATGTGCCGTGGTAGCGAGCTTTAAAACCGCCTGCTTTCAAAAATCACCGTCAGCACTCCGGACGCACGTGACGCTTCCGTTAGAGGTGGAGCGCTAATAGGGGCACCTGTGATGTGCGGTGGTAGCGAGCTTTAAAAACCGCCGGCTTTCAAAATTCACCGTCAGATCACCGGACGCACGCCACGCTTCCGATAGAGGTGGAACGCTAATAGGGGCGTATTTAATGTGCGGTGGTAGCGAGCATTAAACCCGCCGGATTTCAAAATTCACCCTCAGCACTCTGCACGCACGTGACGCTTTCGTTAGAGGTGGAGCGCTAATAGGGGCACCTGTGATGTGTGCTGGTAACGAGCTTTAGAAACCGCCGGTTTTCAAAATTCACCGTCAGCACTCCGGACGCACGCCACGCTTTCGTTTGGGGTGGAACGCTGATAGGGGCGCGTGTGATGTTCCGTGGTAGCCAGCTTTAAACCGCCGGCTTTCAAAAATCACCGTCAGCACTCAGGACGCACGTGACGCTTTAGTTAAAGGTGGAGCGCTAATAGAGGCACCTGTGATGTGCGGTGGTAGCGAGCGTTAAAAACCGCCGGCTTTCAAAACTCACCGTCAGAAGAGCGGACGCACGCCACGCTTCCGTTAGAGGTGGAACGCTAATAGCGGCGCGTGTGACGTGCCGTGGTAGCGAGCTTTAAAACCGCCGGCTTTCAAAATCACCGTCAGCACTCCGGACGCACGTGACGCTTTCGTTAGAGGTGGAGCGCTAATGGGGGAACCTGTGATGTGCGGTGGTAGCGAGCTTTAAAAACCGCCGGCTTTCAAAATTCACCGTCAGAACACCGGACGCACGCGACGCTTCCGTTAGAGGTGGAACGCTAATAGGGGCGCGTGTGATGTACCGTGGTAGCGAGCTTTAAATCCGCCGGCTTTCAAAAATCACCGTCAGCACTCCGGACGCACTCGACGCTTCCGTTAGAGGTGGAACGCTAATAGGGGCGCGTGTGATGTGCCGTGGTAGCGAGCTTTAAAACCGCCGGCTTTCAAAAATCACCGTCAGCACTCCGGACGCACGTGACGCTTTCGTTAGAGGTGGAGCGCTAATAGGGGCACCTCTAATGTGCGGTGGTAGGGCGCTTTTAAAACCGCCCGCTTTCAAAATTCACCCTCAGAACAGCGGACGCACGCCACGCTTCCGTTAGAGGTGGAACGCTAATAGGGGCGCGTGTGATGTGCCGTGGCAGCGAGCTTTAATACCGCCGGCTTTCAAAAATCGCCGTCAGCACTCCGGACGCACGTGACGCTTTCGTTAGACGTGGAGCGCTAATAGGGGCACCTGTGATGTGCGGTGGTTGCGAGCTTTAAAAACCGCCGGCTTTCAAAATTCACCCTCAGAACACCAGACGCACGCCACGCTTCCGTTAGAGGTGGAACGCTAATAGCGGCGCGTGTGATGTGCCGTGGTAGCGAGCTTTAAAACCGCCGGCTTTCAAAATCACCGTCAGCACTCCGGACGCACGTGACGCTTTCGTTAGAGGTGGAGCGCTAATAGGGGCACCTGTGATGTGCGGTGGTAGCGAGCTTTAAAAACCGCCGGCTTTCAAAATTCACCGTCAGATCACCGGACGCACGCCACGCTTCCGATAGAGGTGGAACGCTAATAGGGGCGCGTTTAATGTGCGGTGGTAGTGATCATTAAAACCGCCGGATTTCAAAATTCACCCTCAGCACTGTGCACGCACGTGACGCTTTCGTTAGAGGTGGAGCGCCAATAGGGGCACCTGTGATGTTCCGTGCTAGCCAGCTTTAAACCGCCGGCTTTCAAAAATCACCGTCAGCACTCCGGACGCACGCGACGCTTCCGTTAGAGGTGGAACGCTAATAGGGGCGCGTGTGATGTGCCGTTGTAGCGAGCTTTAAAACCGCCGGCTTTCAAAAATCACCGTCAGTACTCCGGACGCACGTGACGCTTTCGTTAGAGGTGGAACGCTAATAGGGGCGCGTGTGATGTGCCGTGGTAGCGAGCTTTAAAACCGCCGGCTTTCAAAAATCACCGTCAGCACTCCGGACGCACGTGACGCTTTAGTTAGAGGTGGAGCGCTAATAGGGGCACCTGTGATGTGCGGTGGTAGCGAGCTTTAAAAACCGCCGGCTTTCAAAACTCACCGTCAGAAGAGCGGACGCACGCCACGCTTCCGTTAAGGCGCGCTCACATTAGCGGGAAAACGCGCAACGCCGGGCGTTTTCCGCGTGCCGCTTCCCGCCCAAGCCGGTTTTTCTCCCGCGGACAGCCTGTTCTGCCGTCCCGCGGAGCGATGGGTTCGGTACCTATTTTTCCCGTGCCGGTGACCAGAACAGCCAATGGGCGCCGACCGTGAACCGTGACGTCGGTCCCAGTTCAGTGACCCTGTCGGCGGAGGCGGCCGGCCGGCCGGGCACTCGGCGGCTGCTTTGCCAGGGCGACGGGATAGGAGCTAGCAGGGTGCGCTTTCCAGTCTTCTCTAGTGTCACGTGACTATCCCCTTCTCTTTCTGCTCGTTCGGGTCCTCCCTCAGCGCCTCCTCTCTCCACATTCCACGACAACCGCAGCGAGAAAACGCGCGCAGTGTGAGCGTCATTCTGAGGAGCTGCGAGGCAGCGTCGACGTTGACGCTGTGCCGGCGCGGGAAGCTTCCCGCTAGTGTGAGCGCGCCTTTAGAGGTGGAACGCTAATACGGGCGCGTGTGATGTGCCGTGGCAGCGAGCTTTAAAACAGCCGGCTTTCAAAAATCACCGTCAGCACTCGGGACGCACGTGACGCTTTCGTTAGAGGTGGAGCGCTAATAGGGGCACCTGTGATGTGCGGTGGTAGCGAGTTTTAAAACCGCCGGTTTTCAAAATTCACCGTCAGCCCTCCGGACGCACGGCATGCTTTCATTTGAGGTGGAACACTGATAGGGGCTCGTGTGGTGTGCCGTGGTAGCGAGCTTTAAACCCGCCGGCTTTCAAAAATCACCGTCAGCACACCGGACGCACGTGACGCTTTCGTTAGAGGTGCAGCGCTAATAGGGGCACCTGTGATGTGCGGTGGTAGCGAGCTTTAAAAACCGCCGTCTTTCAAAATTCACCGTCAGAACAGCGGACGCACGCCACGCTTCCGTTAGAGGTTGAACGCTAATAGGGGCGCGTGTGATGCGCCGTGGTAGCGAGCTTTAAAACCGCCGGCTTTTACAAATCACCGTCAGCACACCGGACGCACGTGACGCTTTCGTTTGAGGTGGAGCGCTAGTAGGGGCACCTGTGATGTGCGGTGGTAGCGAGCTATAAAAGCGGCCGGCTGTCAAAATTCACCGTCAGCACTCCGGACGCACGTGACGCTTTCGATAGAGGTGGAGCGCTAATAGGGGCACCTATGATGTGCGGTGGTAGCGAGCTTCAAAAACCCCCGGCTTTCAATATTCACCGTCAGAACACCGGACGCACGCGACGCTTCTGTTAGAGGTGGGACGCTAATAGGGGCGCGTGTGATGTGCCGTGGTAGCGAGCTTTAAAACCGCCTGCTTTCAAAAATCACCGTCAGCACTCCGGACGCACGTGACGCTTCCGTTAGAGGTGGAGCGCTAATAGGGGCACCTGTGATGTGCGGTGGTAGCGAGCTTTAAAAACCGCCGGCTTTCAAAATTCACCGTCAGATCACCGGACGCACGCCACGCTTCCGATAGAGGTGGAACGCTAATAGGGGCGTATTTAATGTGCGGTGGTAGCGAGCATTAAACCCGCCGGATTTCAAAATTCACCCTCAGCACTCTGCACGCACGTGACGCTTTCGTTAGAGGTGGAGCGCTAATAGGGGCACCTGTGATGTGTGCTGGTAACGAGCTTTAGAAACCGCCGGTTTTCAAAATTCACCGTCAGCACTCCGGACGCACGCCACGCTTTCGTTTGGGGTGGAACGCTGATAGGGGCGCGTGTGATGTTCCGTGGTAGCCAGCTTTAAACCGCCGGCTTTCAAAAATCACCGTCAGCACTCAGGACGCACGTGACGCTTTAGTTAAAGGTGGAGCGCTAATAGAGGCACCTGTGATGTGCGGTGGTAGCGAGCGTTAAAAACCGCCGGCTTTCAAAACTCACCGTCAGAAGAGCGGACGCACGCCACGCTTCCGTTAGAGGTGGAACGCTAATAGCGGCGCGTGTGACGTGCCGTGGTAGCGAGCTTTAAAACCGCCGGCTTTCAAAATCACCGTCAGCACTCCGGACGCACGTGACGCTTTCGTTAGAGGTGGAGCGCTAATGGGGGAACCTGTGATGTGCGGTGGTAGCGAGCTTTAAAAACCGCCGGCTTTCAAAATTCACCGTCAGAACACCGGACGCACGCGACGCTTCCGTTAGAGGTGGAACGCTAATAGGGGCGCGTGTGATGTACCGTGGTAGCGAGCTTTAAAACCGCCGGCTTTCAAAATTCACCGTCAGCACTCCGGACGCACGTGACGCTTTTGTTAGAGGTGGAGCGCTAATAGGGGCACCTCTGATGTGCGGTGGTAGGGCGCTTTTAAAACCGCCGGCTTTCAAAATTCACCGTCAGAACACCGGACGTACGCGACGCTTCCGTTAAAGGTGGAACGCTAATAGGAGCGCGTGTGATGTGCCGTGGTAGCGAGCTTTAAAACCGCCGGCTTTCAAAAATCACCGTCAGCACTCCGGACGCACGTGACGCTTTAGTTAGAGGTGGAGCGCTAATAGGCGCACCTGTGATGTGCGGTGGTAGCGAGCTTTAAAAACCGCCGGCTTTCAAAATTCACCGTCAGAACAGCGGACGCACGCCACGCTTCCGTTAGAGGTGGAACGCTAATAGGGGCGCGTGTGATGTGCCGTGGCAGCGAGCTTTAATACCGGCGGCTTTCAAATATCGCCGTCAGCACTCCGGACGCACGTGACGCTTTCGTTAGACGTGGAGCGCTAATAGGGGCACCTGTGATGTGCGGTGGTTGCGAGCTTTAAAAACCGCCGGCTTTCAAAATTCACCCTCAGAACACCAGACGCACGCGACGCTTCCGTTAGAGGTGGAACGCTAATAGGGGCGCGTGTGATGTGCCGTGGTAGCGAGCTTTAAAACCGCCAGCTTTCAAAAATCACCGTCAGCACTCCGCACGCACGTGACGCTTTAGTTAGAGGTGGAGCGCTAATAGGGGCACCTGTGATGTGTGGTGGTAGCGAGCTTTAAAACCGCCGTCTTTCAAAATTCACCGTCAGAACAGCGGACGCACGCCACGCTTCCGTTAGAGGTTGAACGCTAATAGGTGCGAGTGTGATGTGCGGTGGTAGCGAGCTTTAAAAACCGCCGGCTTTCAAAATTCACCGTCAGAACACCGGACGCACGCTACGCTTACGTTAGAGGCGGAACGCTAATAGGGGCGCGTGTGATGTGCCGTGGTAGCGAGCTTTAAAACCGCCGGCTTTCACAAATCACCGTCAGCACTCCGGACGCACGTGACGCTTTCGTTTGAGGTGGAGCGCTAATAGGGGCACCTGTGATGTGCGGTGGTAGCGAGCTATAAAAACCGCCGGCTGTCAAAATTCACCGTCAGCACTCCGGACGCACGTGACGCTTTCGATAGAGGTGGAGCGCTAATAGGGGCACCTGTGATGTGCGGTGGTAGCGAGCTTCAAAAACCGCCGGCTTTCAAAATTCACCGTCAGAACACCGGACGCACGCCACGCTTCCGTTAGAGGTGGAACGCTAATAGGGGCGCGTGTGATGTGCCGTGGTAGCGAGCTTTAAATCCGCCGGCTTTCAAAAATCACTGTCAGCACTCTGCACGCACGTGACGCTTTCGTTAGAGGTGGAGCGCTAATAGGGGCACCTGTGATGTGCGGTGGTCGCGAGCTTTAAAAACCGCCGGCTTTCAAAATTCACCGTCAGAACACCGGACGCACGCGACGCTTCTGTTAGAGGTGGGACGCTAATAGGGGCGCGTGTGATCTGCCGTGGTAGCGAGCTTTAAAACCGCCGGCTTTCAAAAATCACCGTCAGCACTCCGGACGCACGTGACGCTTTCGTATAGAGGTGGAGCGCTAATAGGGGCACCTGTGATGTGCGGTGGTAGCGAGCTTTAAAAACCGCCGGCTTTCAAAATTCACCGTCAGAACACCGGACGCACGCCACGCTTCCGTTAGAGGTGGAACGCTAATAGGAGCGCGTGTGATGTGCCGTGGTAGCGAGCTTTAAAACCGCCGGCTTTCAAAAATCACCGTCAGCACTCCGGACGCACGTGACGCTTTAGTTAGAGGTGGAGCGCTAATAGGCGCACCTGTGATGTGCGGTGGTAGCGAGCTTTAAAAACCGCCGGCTTTCAAAATTCACCGTCAGAACAGCGGACGCACGCCACGCTTGCGTTAGAGGTGGAACGCTAATAGGGGCGCGTGTGATGTGACGTGGCAGCGAGCTTTAAAACCGCCGGCTTTCAAAAATCACCGTCAGCACTCCGGACGCACGTGACGCTTTCGTTAGAGGTGGAGCGCTAATAGGGGCACCTGTGATGTGCGGTGGTAGCGAGCTTTAAAAACCGCCGGCTTTCAAAATTCACCGTCAGAACACCGGACGCACGCGACGCTTCCGTTAGAGGTGGAACGCTAATAGGGGCGCGTGTGATGTGCCGTGGTAGCGAGCTTTAAAACCGCCGGCTTTCAAAAATCACCGTCAGCACTCCGGACGCACGTGACGCTTTAGTTAGAGGTGGAGCGCTAATAGGGGCACCTGTGATGTGCGGTGGTAGCGAGCTTTAAAACCGCCGGCTTTCAAAATTCACCGTCAGAACAGCGGACGCACGCCACGCTTCCGTTAGAGGTGGAACGCTAATAGGGCGCGTGTGATGTGCCGTGGTAGCGAGCTTTAAAACCGCCGGCTTTCAAAAATCACCGTCAGCACTCCGGACGCACGTGACGCTTTCGTTAGAGGTGGAGCGCTAATAGGGGCACCTGTGATGTGCGGTGGTAGCGAGCTTTAAAAACCGCCGGCTTTCAAAATTCACCGTCAGAACACCGGACGCACGCGACGCTTCCGTTAGAGGTGGAACGCTAATAGGGGCGCGTGTGATGTGCCGTGGCAGCGAGCTTTAAAACCGCCGGCTTTCACAAACCACCGTCAGCACTCCGGACGCACGTGACGCTTTCGTTTGAGGTGGAGCGCTAATAGGGGCACCTGTGATGTGCGGTGGTAGCGAGCTATAAAAACCGCCGGCTGTCAAAATTCACCGTCAGCACTCCGGACGCACGTGACGCTTTCGTTAGAGGTGGAGCGCTAATAGGGGCACCTGTGATGTGCGGTGGTAGCGAGCTTTAAAAACCGCCGGCTTTCAAAATTCACCGTCAGAACACCGGACGCACGCCACGCTTCCGTTAGAGGTGGAACGCTAATAGGGGCGCGTGTGATGTGCCGTGGTAGCGAGCTTTAAAACCGCCAGCTTTCAAAAATCACCGTCAGCACTCCGCACGCACGTGACGCTTTAGTTAGAGGTGGAGCGCTAATAGGGGCACCTGTGATGTGTGGTGGTAGCGAGCTTTAAAACCGCCGTCTTTCAAAATTCACCGTCAGAACAGCGGACGCACGCCACGCTTCCGTTAGAGGTTGAACGCTAATAGGGGCGAGTGTGATGTGCCGTGGTAGCGAGCTTTAAAACCGCCGGCTTTCAAAAATCACCGTCAGACTCCGGACGCACGTGACGCTTTCGTTAGAGGTGTGAGTGCTAATAGGGGCACCTGTGATGTGCGGTGGTAGCGAGCTTTAAAAACCGCCGGCTTTCAAAATTCACCGTCAGAACACCGGACGCACGCGACGCTTACGTTAGAGGCGGAACGCTAATAGGGGCGCGTGTGATATGCCGTGGCAGCGAGCTTTAAAACCGCCGGCTTTCACAAATCACCGTCAGCACTCCGGACGCACGTGACGCTTTCGTTTGAGGTGGAGCGCTAATAGGGGCACCTGTGATGTGCGGTGGTAGCGAGCTATAAAAACCGCCGGCTGTCAAAATTCACCGTCAGCACTCCGGACGCACGTGACGCTTTCGATAGAGGTGGAGCGCTAATAGGGGCACCTGTGATGTGCGGTGGTAGCGAGCTTCAAAAACCGCCGGCTTTCAAAATTCACCGTCAGAACACCGGACGCACGCCACGCTTCCGTTAGAGGTGGAACGCTAATAGGGGCGCGTGTGATGTGCCGTGGTAGCGAGCTTTAAATCCGCCGGCTTTCAAAAATCACTGTCAGCACTCTGCACGCACGTGACGCTTTCGTTTGAGGTGGAGCGCTAATAGGGGCACCTGTGATGTGCGGTGGTAGCGAGCTTTAAAAACCGCCGGCTTTCAAAATTCACCGTCAGAACACCGGACGCACGCGACGCTTCTGTTAGAGGTGGGACGCTAATAGGGGCGCGTGTGATCTGCCGTGGTAGCGAGCTTTAAAACCGCCGGCTTTCAAAAATCACCGTCAGCACTCCGGACGCACGTGACGCTTTCTATAAAGGTGTAGCGCTAATAGGGGCAACTGTGATGTGCGGTGGTAGCGAGCTTTAAAAACCGCCGGCTTTCAAAACTCACCGTCAGAACACCGGACGCACGCCACGCTTCCGTTAGAGGTGGAACGCTAATAGGAGCGCGTGTGATGTGCCGTGGTAGCGAGCTTTAAAACCGCCGGCTTTCAAAAATCACCGTCAGCACTCCGGACGCACGTGACGCTTTAGTTAGAGGTGGAGCGCTAATAGGCGCACCTGTGATGTGCGGTGGTAGCGAGCTTTAAAAACCGCCGGCTTTCAAAATTCACCGTCAGAACAGCGGACGCACGCCACGCTTGCGTTAGAGGTGGAACGCTAATAGGGGCGCGTGTGATGTGACGTGGCAGCGAGCTTTAATACCGGCGGCTTTCAAATATCGCCGTCAGCACTCCGGACGCACGTGACGCTTTCGTTAGACGTGGAGCGCTAATAGGGGCACCTGTGATGTGCGGTGGTTGCGAGTTTTAAAAACTGCCGGCTTTCAAAATTCACCCTCAGAACACCAGACGCACGCGACGCTTCCGTTAGAGGTGGAACGCTAATAGGGGCGCGTGTGATGTGCCGTGGTAGCGAGCTTTAAAACCGCCAGCTTTCAAAAATCACCGTCAGCACTCCGGACGCACGTGACGCTTTAGTTAGAGGTGGAGCGCTAATAGGGGCACCTGTGATGTGTGGTGGTAGCGAGCTTTAAAACCGCCGTCTTTCAAAATTCACCGTCAGAACAGCGGACGCACGCCACGCTTCCGTTAGAGGTTGAACGCTAATAGGGGCGAATGTGATGTGCCGTGGTAGCGAGCTTTAAAACCGCCGGCTTTCAAAAATCACCGTCAGACTCCGGACGCACGTGACGCTTTCGTTAGAGGTGTGAGTGCTAATAGGGGCACCTGTGATGTGCGGTGGAAGCGAGCTTTAAAAACCGCCGGCTTTCAAAATTCACCGTCAGAACACCGGACGCACGCGACGCTTACGTTAGAGGCGGAACGCTAATAGGGGCGCGTGTGATGTGCCGTGGCAGCGAGCTTTAAAACCGCCGGCTTTCACAAATCACCGTCAGCACTCCGGACGCACGTGACGCTTTCGTTTGAGGTGGAGCGCTAATAGGGGCACCTGTGATGTGCGGTGGTAGCGAGCTATAAAAACCGCCGGCTGTCAAAATTCACCGTCAGCACTCCGGACGCACGTGACGCTTTCGATAGAGGTGGAGCGCTAATAGGGGCACCTGTGATGTGCGGTGGTAGCGAGCTTCAAAAACCGCCGGCTTTCAAAATTCACCGTCAGAACACCGGACGCACGCCACGCTTCCGTTAGAGGTGGAACGCTAATAGGGGCGCGTGTGATGTGCCGTGGTAGCGAGCTTTAAATCCGCCGGCTTTCAAAAATCACTGTCAGCACTCTGCACGCACGTGACGCTTTCGTTTGAGGTGGAGCGCTAATAGGGGCACCTGTGATGTGCGGTGGTAGCGAGCTTTAAAAACCGCCGGCTTTCAAAATTCACCGTCAGAACACCGGACGCACGCGACGCTTCTGTTAGAGGTGGGACGCTAATAGGGGCGCGTGTGATCTGCCGTGGTAGCGAGCTTTAAAACCGCCGGCTTTCAAAAATCACCGTCAGCACTCCGGACGCACGTGACGCTTTCTATAAAGGTGTAGCGCTAATAGGGGCAACTGTGATGTGCGGTGGTAGCGAGCTTTAAAAACCGCCGGCTTTCAAAACTCACCGTCAGAACACCGGACGCACGCCACGCTTCCGTTAGAGGTGGAACGCTAATAGGAGCGCGTGTGATGTGCCGTGGTAGCGAGCTTTAAAACCGCCGACTTTCAAAAATCACCGTCAGCACTCCGGACGCACGTGACGCTTTAGTTAGAGGTGGAGCGCTAATAGGCGCACCTGTGATGTGCGGTGGTAGCGAGCTTTAAAAACTGCCGGCTTTCAAAATTCACCGTCAGAACAGCGGACGCACGCCACGCTTGCGTTAGAGGTGGAACGCTAATAGGGGCGCGTGTGATGTGACGTGGCAGCGAGCTTTAATACCGGCGGCTTTCAAATATCGCCGTCAGCACTCCGGACGCACGTGACGCTTTCGTTAGACGTGGAGCGCTAATAGGGGCACCTGTGATGTGTGGTGGTTGCGAGTTTTAAAAACTGCCGGCTTTCAAAATTCACCCTCAGAACACCAGACGCACGCGACGCTTCCGTTAGAGGTGGAACGCTAATAGGGGCGCGTGTGATGTGCCGTGGTAGCGAGCTTTAAAACCGCCAGCTTTCAAAAATCACCGTCAGCACTCCGGACGCACGTGACGCTTTAGTTAGAGGTGGAGCGCTAATAGGGGCACCTGTGATGTGTGGTGGTAGCGAGCTTTAAAACCGCCGTCTTTCAAAATTCACCGTCAGAACAGCGGACGCACGCCACGCTTCCGTTAGAGGTTGAACGCTAATAGGGGCGAATGTGATGTGCCGTGGTAGCGAGCTTTAAAACCGCCGGCTTTCAAAAATCACCGTCAGACTCCGGACGCACGTGACGCTTTCGTTAGAGGTGTGAGTGCTAATAGGGGCACCTGTGATGTGCGGTGGAAGAGAGCTTTAAAAACCGCCGGCTTTCAAAATTCACCGTCAGAACACCGGACGCACGCGACGCTTACGTTAGAGGCGGAACACTAATAGGGGAGCGTGTGATGTGCCGTGGCAGCGAGCTTTAAAACCGCCGGCTTTCACAAATCACCGTCAGCACTCCGGACGCACGTGACGCTTTCGTTTGAGGTGGAGCGCTAATAGGGGCACCTGTGATGTGCGGTGGTAGCGAGCTATAAAAACCGCCGGCTGTCAAAATTCACCGTCAGCACTCCGGACGCACGTGACGCTTTCGATAGAGGTGGAGCGCTAATAGGGGCACCTGTAATGTACGGTGGTAGCGAGCTTCAAAACCGCCGGCTTTCAAAATTCACCGTCAGAACACCGGACGCACGCCACGCTTCCGTTAGAGGTGGAACGCTAATAGGGGCGCGTGTGATGTGCCGTGGTAGCGAGCTTTAAATCCGCCGGCTTTCAAAAATCACTGTCAGCACTCTGCACGCACGTGACGCTTTCGTTTGAGGTGGAGCGCTAATAGGGGCACCTGTGATGTGCGGTGGTAGCGAGCTTTAAAAACCGCCGGCTTTCAAAATTCACCGTCAGAACACCGGACGCACGCGACGCTTCTGTTAGAGGTGGGACGCTAATAGGGGGGCGTGTGATCTGCCGTGGTAGCGAGCTTTAAAACCGCCGGCTTTCAAAAATCACCGTCAGCACTCCGGACGCACGTGACGCTTTCTATAAAGGTGTAGCGCTAATAGGGGCAACTGTGATGTGCGGTGGTAGCGAGCTTTAAAAACCGCCGGCTTTCAAAACTCACCGTCAGAACACCGGACGCACGCCACGCTTCCGTTAGAGGTGGAACGCTAATAGGAGCGCGTGTGATGTGCCGTGGTAGCGAGCTTTAAAACCGCCGACTTTCAAAAATCACCGTCAGCACTCCGGACGCACGTGACGCTTTAGTTAGAGGTGGAGCGCTAATAGGCGCACCTGTGATGTGCGGTGGTAGCGAGCTTTAAAAACTGCCGGCTTTCAAAATTCACCGTCAGAACAGCGGACGCACGCCACGCTTGCGTTAGAGGTGGAACGCTAATAGGGGCGCGTGTGATGTGACGTGGCAGCGAGCTTTAATACCGGCGGCTTTCAAATATCGCCGTCAGCACTCCGGACGCACGTGACGCTTTCGTTAGACGTGGAGCGCTAATAGGGGCACCTGTGATGTGTGGTGGTTGCGAGTTTTAAAAACTGCCGGCTTTCAAAATTCACCCTCAGAACACCAGACGCACGCGACGCTTCCGTTAGAGGTGGAACGCTAATAGGGGCGCGTGTGATGTGCCGTGGTAGCGAGCTTTAAAACCGCCAGCTTTCAAAAATCACCGTCAGCACTCCGGACGCACGTGACGCTTTAGTTAGAGGTGGAGCGCTAATAGGGGCACCTGTGATTTGTGGTGGTAGCGAGCTTTAAAACCGCCGTCTTTCAAAATTCACCGTCAGAACAGCGGACGCACGCCACGCTTCCGTTAGAGGTTGAACGCTAATAGGGGCGAATGTGATGTGCCGTGGTAGCGAGCTTTAAAACCGCCGGCTTTCAAAAATCACCGTCAGACTCCGGACGCACGTGACGCTTTCGTTAGAGGTGTGAGTGCTAATAGGGGCACCTGTGATGTGCGGTGGAAGAGAGCTTTAAAAACCGCCGGCTTTCAAAATTCACCGTCAGAACACCGGACGCACGCGACGCTTACGTTAGAGGCGGAACACTAATAGGGGAGCGTGTGATGTGCCGTGGCAGCGAGCTTTAAAACCGCCGGCTTTCACAAATCACCGTCAGCACTCCGGACGCACGTGACGCTTTCGTTTGAGGTGGAGCGCTAATAGGGGCACCTGTGATGTGCGGTGGTAGCGAGCTATAAAAACCGCCGGCTGTCAAAATTCACCGTCAGCACTCCGGACGCACGTGACGCTTTCGATAGAGGTGGAGCGCTAATAGGGGCACCTGTAATGTACGGTGGTAGCGAGCTTCAAAACCGCCGGCTTTCAAAATTCACCGTCAGAACACCGGACGCACGCCACGCTTCCGATAGAGGTGGAACGCTAATAGGGGCGCGTGTAATGTGCGGTGGTAGTGAGCATTAAAATCGCCTGCTTTCAAAATTCACCGTCAGCACTCTGCACGCACGCGACGCTTTCGTTAGAGGTGGAGCGCTAATAGGGGCGCCTGTGATGTGTGCTGGTAACGAGCTTTAGAAACCGCCGGATTTCAAATTTCACCGTCAGCACTCCGGACGCCCGCCACGCTTTCGTTTGGGGTGGAACGCTGATAGGGGCGCGTGTGATCATCCGTGGTAGCCAGCTTTAAACCGCCGGCTTTCAAAAATCACCGTCAGCACTCCGGACGCACGCGACGCTTCCGTTAGAGGTGGAACGCTAATAGCGGCGCGTGTGATGTGCCGTGGTAGCGAGCTTTAAAACCGCCGGCTTTCAAAATCACCGTCAGCACTCCGGACGCACGTGACGCTTTCGTTAGAGGTGGAGCGCTAATGGGGGAACTTGTGATGTGCGGTGGTAGCGAGCTTTAAAAACCGCCGGCTTTCAAAATTCACCGTCAGAACACCGGACGCACGCGACGCTTCCGTTAGAGGTGGAACGCTAATAGGGGCGCGTGTGATGTACCGTGGTAGCGAGCTTTAAATCCGCCGGCTTTCAAAAATCACCGTCAGCACTCCGGACGCACGCGACGCTTCCGTTAGAGGTGGAACGCTAATAGGGGCGTGTGTGATGTGCCGTGGTAGCGAGCTTTAAAACCGCCGGCTTTCAAAAATCACCGTCAGCACTCCGGACGCACGTGACGCTTTCGTTAGAGGTGGAGCGCTAATAGGGGCACCTCTAATGTGCGGTGGTAGGGCGCTTTTAAAACCGCCCGCTTTCAAAATTCACCGTCAGAACACCGGACGCACGCGACGCTTCGTTAAAGGTGGAACGCTAATAGGAGCGCGTGTGATGTGCCGTGGTAGCGAGCTTTAAAACCGCCGGCTTTCAAAAATCACCGTCAGCACTCCGGACGCACGTGACGCTTTAGTTAGACGTGGAGCGCTATTAGGCGCACCTGTGATGTGCGGTGGTAGCGAGCTTTAAAAACCGCGGGCTTTCAAAATTCACCGTCAGAACAGCGGACGCACGCCACGCTTCCGTTAGAGGTGGAACGCTAATAGGGGCGCGTGTGATGTGCCGTGGCAGCGAGCTTTAAAACCGCCGGCTTTCAAAAATCACCGTCAGCACTCCGGACGCACGTGACGCTTTCGTTAGAGGTGGAACGCTAATAGGGGCGCGTGTGATGTGCCGTGGTAGCGAGCTTTGAAACCGCCGGCTTTCAAAAATCACCGTCAGCACTCCGGACGCACGTGACGCTTTAGTTAGAGGTGGAGCGCTAATAGAGGCACCTGTGATGTGCGGTGGTAGCGAGCGTTAAAAACTGCCGGCTTTCAAAACTCACCGTCAGAAGAGCGGACGCACGCCACGCTTCCGTTAGAGGTGGAACGCTAATACGGGCGCGGGTGATGTGCCGTAGCAGCGAGCTTTAAAACCGCCGGCTTTCAAAAATCACCGTCAGCACTCGGGACGCACGTGACGCTTTCGTTAGAGGTGGAGCGCTAATAGGGGCACCTCTGATGTGCGGTGGTAGCGAGTTTTAAAAACCGCCGGCTTTCAAAATTCACCGTCAGCACTCCGGACACACGCCACGCTTTCATTAGAGGTGGAACGCTGATAGGGGCGCGTGTGATGTGCCGTGGTAGCGAGCCTTAAAACCGCCGGCTTTCAAAAATCACCGTCAGCACTCCGGGCGCACGTGACGCTTTCTTTAGAGGTGTGAGTGCTAATAGGGGCACCTGTGATGTGCGTTGGTAGCGAGCTTTAAAAACCGCCGGCTTTCAAAATTCACCGTCAGAACACCGGACGCACGCGACGCTTACGTTAGAGGCGGAACGCTAATAGGGGCGCGTGGGATGTGCCGTGGCAGCGAGCTTTAAAACCTCCGGCTTTCACAAATCACCGTCAGCACTCCGGACGCACGTGACGCTTTCGTTTGAGGTGGTGCGCTAATATGGGCATCTGTGATGTGCGGTGGTAGCGAGCTATAAAAAAAGCCGGCTGTCAAAATTCACCATCAGCACTCCGGACGCACGTGACGCTTTCGATAGAGGTGGAGCGCTAATAGGGGCACCTGTGATGTGCGGTGGTAGCGAGCTTCAAAAACCGCCGGCTTTCAAAATTCACCGTCAGAACACCGGACGCACGCGACGCTTCTGTTAGAGGTGGGACGCTAATAGGGGCGCGTGTGATGTGCCGTGGTAGCGAGCATTAAACCGCCGGATTTCAAAATTCACCGTCAGCACTCCGGACGCACGCGACGCTTCCGTTAGAGGTGGAACGCTAATAGCGGCGCGTGTGATGTGCCGTGGTAGCGAGCTTTAAAACCGCCGGCTTTCAAAATCACCGTCAGCACTCCGGACGCACGTGACGCTTTCGTTAGAGGTGGAGCGCTAATAGGGGCACCTGTGATGTGCGGTGGTAGCGAGCTTCAAAAACCGCCGGCTTTCAAAATTCACCGTCAGAACACCGGACGCACGCGACGCTTCTGTTAGAGGTGGAACGCTGATAGGGGCGCGTGTGATGTGCCGTGGTAGCGAGCTTTAAAACCGCCGGCTTTCAAAAATCACCGTCAGCACTCCGGACGCACGCGACGCTTCCGTTAGAGGTGGAACGCTAATAGCGGCGCGTGTGATGTGCCGTGGTAGCGAGCTTTAAAACCGCCGGCTTTCAAAATCACCGCCAGCACTCCGGACGCACGTGACGCTTTCGTTAGAGGTGGAGCGCTAATAGGGGAACCTGTGATGTGCGGTGGTAGGGCGCTTTTAAAACCGCCGGCTTTCAAAATTCACCGTCAGAACACCGGACGCACGCGATGCTTTGTTAAAGGTGGAACGCTAATAGGAGCGCGTGTGATGTGCCATGGTAGCGAGCTTTAAAACCGCCGGCTTTCAAAAATCAACATCAGCACTCCGGACGCACGTGACGCTTTAGTTAGACGTGGAGCGCTAATAGGCGCACCTGTGATGTGCGGTGGTAGCGAGCTTTAAAAACCGCCGTCTTTCAAAACTCACCGTCAGAACAGCGGACGCACGCCACGCTTCCGTTAGAGGTTGAACGCTAATAGGGGCGCGTGTGATGTGCCGTGGTAGCGAGCCTTAAAACCGCCGGCTTTCAAAAATCACCGTCAGCACTCCGGGCGCACGTGACGCTTTCTTTAGAGGTGTGAGTGCTAATAGGGGCACCTGTGATGTGCGTTGGTAGCGAGCTTTAAAAACCGCCGGCTTTCAAAATTCACCGTCAGAACACCGGACGCACGCGACGCTTACGTTAGAGGCGGAACGCTAATAGGGGCGCGTGGGATGTGCCGTGGCAGCGAGCTTTAAAACCTCCGGCTTTCACAAATCACCGTCAGCACTCCGGACGCACGTGACGCTTTCGTTTGAGGTGGTGCGCTAATATGGGCATCTGTGATGTGCGGTGGTAGCGAGCTATAAAAAAAGCCGGCTGTCAAAATTCACCATCAGCACTCCGGACGCACGTGACGCTTTCGTTAGAGGTGGAGCGCTAATAGGGGCACCTGTGATGTGCGGTGGTAGCGAGCTTTAAAAACCGCCGGTTTTCAAAATTCACCGTCAGCACTCCGGACGCACGCCACGCTTTCGTTTGGGGTGGAACGCTGATAGGGGCGCGTGTGATGTTCCGTGGTAGCCAGCTTTAAACCGCCGGCTTTCAAAAATCACCGTCAGCACTCCGGACGCACGCGACGCTTCCGTTAAGGCGGAACCGCATGGCGCGTTTTCCGCGAGTGAAAAACGCGACGCGCGGTGGACGTTCGCGTTGCCGTCAACGCGCGAGCACCCGCACGAAAAAAGGGGAGCGGCGCCTTCGCGGCGCGTTTTCCGGGTTGCCAGACAACGTAACTCCCAACGACATGAATTGTCCCTGCTACCGCATATGTAATATGCCCTTAAACTTACACAACACTGCAATAGAAATAATCTTAGTGTAATTACACAGCGACATTTTTTTTTCGAAGTATATTTATCAAGCTTAATTTCAAGCAGGAAGAGTGTGTGCGAAACTGCGACTATGTACTTTCTGCATGCCAAGAGGGCGCTGCTTGTTTACAACTCGACATAGAAAATGGAGAGTCGGGCGCTTACTACAGAGCAGAAGAGGTGGTCGCGTATATCCCACAGGACGCGACGCCTCTCCACTTCCGTGATAAGGGCCTCGTTGAAGACTGCTTTCTCCATTTTCGATGAACACGATGCGCGCACGAAACAGTAGCACGTGTTTTTCACGTGCGCGCCGGTTCTGCAGAGCGAAAAAAAATGCGCCGAAGAGGTTCCGTCGAGATGCGCAGAGAGTAGGGCCATCTAGTGGCAAAACCAAAAACAAAAAATGCCACGTGACCAAATACCACGTGACTTACTTGAAATCTGATTGGCGGACGCGCCCCGGACGCGCCGCGCGAGGCGTTTTTTTCTACTCCGAGCAGCAGCACGCGGCGGCGCGATTTCGTGCTGGGCACGCGTCAAAACGACGCGCGCGTTCCAGTATCCGCGCGTCAATCGCGCCTGAATCGCGCCATGCGGTTCCGCCTTTAGAGGTGGAACGCTAATAGAGGCGCGTGTGATGTGGCGTTGTAGCGAGCTTTAAAACCGCCGGCTTTCAAAAATCACCGTCAGCACTCCGGACGCACGTGACGCTTTCGTTAGAGGTGGAACTCTAATAGGGGCGCGTGTGATGTGCCGTGGTAGCGAGCTTTAAAACCGCCGGCTTTCAAAAATCACCGTCAGCACTCCGGACGCACGTGACGCTTTAGTTAGAGGTGGAGCGCTAATAGAGGCACCTGTGATGTGCGGTGGTAGCGAGCGTTAAAAACCGCCGGCTTTCAAAACTCACCGTCAGTAGAGCGGACGCACGCCACGCTTCCGTTAGAGGTGGAACGCTAATACAGGCGCGTGTGATGTGCCGTGGCAGCGAGCTTTAAAACCGCCGGCTTTCAAAAATCACCGTCAGCACTCGGGACGCACGTGACGCTTTCGTTAGAGGTGGAGCGCTAATAGGGGCACCTCTGATGTGCGGTGGTAGCGAGTTTTAAAAACCGCCGGCTTTCAAAATTCACCGTCAGCACTCCGGACGCACGCCACGCTTTCATTTGAGGTGGAACGCTGATAGGGGCGCGTGTGATGTGCCGTGGTAGCGAGCTTTAAAACCGCCGGCTTTCAAAAATCACTGTCAGCACTCCGGACGCACGCGACGCTTCCGTTAGAGGTGGAACGCTAATAGCGGCGCGTGTGATGTGCCGTGGTAGCGAGCTTTAAAACCGCCGGCTTTCAAAATCACCGTCAGCACTCCGGACGCACGTGACGCTTTCGTTAGAGGTGGAGCGCTAATAGGGGAACCTGTGATGTGCGATGGTAGCGAGCTTTAAAGCCGCCGGCTTTCAAAAATCACCGTCAGCACTCCGGACGCACGCGACGCTTCCGTAAGAGGTGGGACGCTAATAGCGGCGCGTGTGATGTGCCATGGTAGCGAGCTTTAAAACCGCCGGCTTTCAAAAATCACCGTCAGCACTCCGGACGCACGCGACGCTTCCGTTAGAGGTGGAACGCTAATAGGGGCGCGTGTGATGTGCGGTGGTAGCGAGCTTTAAAACCGCCGGCTTTCAAAAATCACCGTCAGCACTCCGGACGCACGTGACACTTTAGTTAGAGGTGGAGCGCTAATAGGGGCACCTGTGATGTGCGGTGGTAGGGCGCTTTTATAACCGCCGGCTTTCAAAATTCACCGTCAGAACACCGGACGCACGCGACGCTTCCGTTAAAGGTGGAACGCTAATAGGAGCGCGTGTGATGTGCCGTGGTAGCGAGCTTTAATACTGCCGGCTTTCAAAAATCGCCGTCAGCACTACGGACGCACGTGACGCTTTCGTTAGAGGTGGAGCGCTAATAGGGGCACCTCTAATGTGCGGTGGTAGGGCGCTTTTAAAACCGCCGGCTTTCAAAATTCACCGTCAGAACACCGGACGCACGCGACGCTTCCTTTAAAGGTGGAACGCTAATAGGACGCGCGTGTGATGTGCCGTGGTAGCGAGCTTTAAAACCGCCGGCTTTCAAAAATCACCGTCAGCACTCCGGACGCACGTGACGCTTTAGTTAGAGGTGGAGCGCTAATAGGCGCACCTGTGATGTGCGGTGGTAGCGAGCTTTAAAACCCGCCGGCTTTCAAAATTCACCCTCAGAACACCAGACGCACGCGACAGTTCCGTTAGAGGTGGAACGCTAATAGGGGCGCGTGTGATGTGCCGTGGTAGCGAGCTTTAAAACCGCCAGCTTTCAAAATCACCGTCAGCACTCCGGACTCACGTGACGCTTTAGTTAGAGGTGGAGCGCTAATAGGCGCACCTGTGATGTGCGGTGGTAGCGAGCTTTAAAAACCGCCGGCTTTCAAAATTCACCGTCACAACAGCGGACGCACGCCACGCTTCCGTTAGAGGTGGAACGCTAATAGGGGCGCGTGTGATGTGCCGTGGCAGCGAGCTTTAATACCGCCGGATTTCAAAAATCACCGTCAGCACTCCGGACGCACGCGACGCTTCCGTAAGAGGTGGGACGCTAATAGCGGCGCGTGTGATGTGCCGTGGTAGCGAGTTTTAAAACCGCCGGCTTTCAAAAATCACCGTCAGCACTCCGGACGCACGCGACGCTTCCGTTAGAGGTGGAACGCTAATAGCGGCGCGTGTGATGTGCCGTGGTAGCGAGCTTTAAAACCGCCGGCTTTCAAAATCACCGTCAGCACTCCGGACGCACGTGACGCGTTCGTTAGAGGTGGAGCGCTAATAGGGGAACCTGTGATGTGCGGTGGTAGCGAGCTTTAAAAACCACCGGCTTTCAAAATTCACCGTCAGGACACCGGACGCATGGGACGCTTCCGTTAGAGGTGGAACGCTAATAGGGGCGCGTGTGATGTGCGGTGGTAGCGAGCTTTAAAACCGCCGGCTTTCAAAAATCACCGTCAGCACTCCGGACGCACGTGACGCTTTAGTTAGAGGTGGAGCGCTAATAGGGGCACCTGTGGTGTGCGGTGGTAGGGCGCTTTTATAACCGCCGGCTTTCAAAATTCACCGTCAGAACACCGGACGCACGCGACGTTTCCGGTAAAGGTGGAACGCTAATAGGAGCGCGTGTGATGTGCCGTGGTAGCGAGCTTTAATACCGCCGGCTTTCAAAAATCGCCGTCAGCACTACGGACGCACGTGACGCTTTCGTTAGAGGTGGAGCGCTAATAGGGGCACCTCTGATGTGCGGTGGTAGGGCGCTTTTAAAACCGCCGGCTTTCAAAATTCACCGTCAGAACACCGGACGCACGCGACGCTTCCTTTAAAGGTGGAACGCTAATAGGAGCGCGTGTGATGTGCCGTGGTAGCGAGCTTTAAAACCGCCGGCTTTCAAAAATCACCGTCAGCACTCCGGACGCACGTGACGCTTTAGTTAGAGGTGCAGCTCTAATAGGCGCACCTGTGATGTGCGGTGGTAGCGAGCTTTAAAAACCGCGGGCTTTCAAAATTCACCGTCAGAACAGCGGACGCACGCCATGCTTCCGTTAGAGGTGGAACGCTAATAGGGGCGCGTGTGATGTGCCGTGGCAGCGAGCTTTAAAACCGCCGGCTTTCAAAAATTGCCGTCAGCACTCCGGACGCACGTGACGCTTTCGTTAGACGTAGAGCGCTAATAGAGGCACCTGTGATGTGCGGTGGTAGCGAGCTTTAAAACCCGCCGGCTTTCAAAATTCACCCTCAGAACACCAGACGCACGCGACGCTTCCGTTAGAGGTGGAACGCTAATAGGGGCGCGTGTGATGTGCCGTGGTAGCGAGCTTTAAAACCGCCGGCTTTCAAAACTCACCGTCAGAACAGCGGACGCACGCCACGCTTCCGTTAGAGGTGGAACGCTAATACGGGCGCGTGTGATGTGCCGTGGCAGCGATCTTTAAAACCGCCGGCTTTCAAAAATCACGGTCAGCACTCCGGACGCACGCGACGCTCCCGTTAGAGGTGGAACGCTAATAGGGGCGCGTGTGATGTGCCGTGGCAGCGAGCTTTAAAACCGCCGGCTTTCAAAAATCACCGTCAGCACTCCGGGCGCACGTGACGCTTTCGTTAGAGGTGGAGGGCTAATAGGGGCACCTGTGATGTGCGGTGGTAGTGAGCTTTAAAAAACACCGGCTTTCAAAATTCACCGTCAGAACACCGGACGCACGCGACGCTTCGGTTAGAGGTGGAACGCTAATAGGGGCGCGTGTGATGTGCCGTGGTAGCGAGCTTTAAAACCACCGGCTTTCAAAAATCACCGTCAGCACTCGGGACGCACGTGACGCTTTCGTTAGAGGTGGAGCGCTAATAAGGGCACCTCTGATGTGCGGTGGTAGCGAGTTTTAAAAACCGCCGGCTTTCAAAATTCACCGTCAGCACTCCGGACGCACGCCACGCTTTCATTTGAGGTGGAACGCTGATAGGGGCGCGTGTGATGTGGCGTGGTAGCGAGCTTTAAAACCGCCGGCTTTCAAAATCACCGTCAGCACTCCGGACGCACGTCACGCGTTCGTTAGAGGTGGAGCGCTAATAGGGGAACCTGTGATGTGCGGCGGTAGCGAGCTTTAAAAACCGCCGGCTTTCAAAATTCACCGTCAGAACACCGGACGCATGGGACGCTCCCGTTTGAGGTGGAACGCTAATAAGGGCGCAGTGTGATGTGCTGTGCTAACGAGCTTTAAAACCGCCGGCTTTCAAAAATCACCGTCAGCACTCCGGACGCACGCGACGCTTCCGTTAGAGGTGGAACGCTAATATCGGCGCGTGTGATGTGCCGTGGTAGCGAGCTTTAAAACCGCCGGCTTTCAAAAATCACCGTCAGCACTCCGGACGCACGCGACGCTTCCGTTAGAGGTGGAACGCTAATAGGGGCGCGTGTGATGTGCGGTGGTAGCGAGCTTTAAAACCGCCGGCTTTCAAAAATCACCGTCAGCACTCCGGACGCACGTGACGCTTTAGTTAGAGGTGGAGCGCTAATAGGGGCACCTGTGATGTGCGGTGGTAGGGCGCTTTTATAACCGCCGGCTTTCAAAATTCACCGTCAGAACACCGGACGCACGCGACGCTTCCGTTAAAGGTGGAACGCTAAGAGGAGCGCGTGTGATGTGCCGTGGTAGCGAGCTTTAATACCGCCGGCTTTCAAAAATCGCCGTCAGCACTACGGACGCACGTGACGCTTTCGTTAGAGGTGGAGCGCTAATAGGGGCACCTCTGATGTGCGGTGGTAGGGCGCTTTTAAAACCGCCGGCTTTCAAAATTCACCGTCAGAACACCGGACGCACGCGACGCTTCCTTTAAAGGTGGAACGCTAATAGGAGCGCGTGTGATGTGCCGTGGTAGCGAGCTTTAAAACCGCCGGCTTTCAAAAATCACCGTCAGCACTCCGGACGCACGTGACGCTTTAGTTAGAGGTGGAGCGCTAATAGGCGCACCTGTGATGTGCGGTGGTAGCGAGCTTTAAAAACCGCCGGCTTTCAAAATTCACCGTCAGAACAGCGGACGCACGCCATGCTTCCGTTAGAGGTGGAACGCTAATAGGGGCGCGTGTGATGGGCCGTGGCAGCGAGCTTTAAAACCGCCGGCTTTCAAAAATAGCCGTCAGCACTCCGGACGCACGTGACGCTTTCGTTAGACGTGGAGCGCTAATAGAGGCACCTGTGATGTGCGGTGGTAGCGAGCTTTAAAACCCGCCGGGTTTCAAAATTCACCCTCAGAACACCAGACGCACGCGACGCTTCCGTTAGAGGTGGAACGCTAATAGGGGCGCGTGTGATGTGCCCTGGTAGCGAGCTTTAAAACCGCCAGCTTTCAAAATCACCGTCAGCACTCCGGACTCACGTGACGCTTTAGTTAGAGGTGGAGCGCTAATAGGCGCACCTGTGATGTGCGGTGGTAGCGAGCTTTAAAAACCACCGGCTTTCAAAATTCACCGTCACAACAGCGGACGCACGCCACGCTTCCGTTAGAGGTGGAACGCTAATAGGGGCGCGTGTGATGTGCCGTGGCAGCGAGCTTTAATACCACCGGATTTCAAAAATCGCCGTCAGCACTCCGGACGCACGTGACGCTTTCGTTAGACGTGGAGCGCTAATAGGGGCACCTGTGATGTGCGGTGGTTGCGAGCTTAAAAACCGCCTGCTTTCAAAATTCACCCTCAGAACACCAGACGCACGCGACGCTTCCGTTAGAGGTGGAACGCTAATAGGGGCGCGTGTGATGTGCCGTGGTAGCGAGCTTTAAAACCGCCGGCTTTCAAAACTCACCGTGAGAACAGCGGACGCACGCCGCGCTTCCGTTAGAGGTGGAACGCTAATACGGGCGCGTGTGATGTGCCGTGGCAGCGAGCTTTAAAACCGCCGGCTTTCAAAAATCACGGTCAGCACACCGGACGCACGCGACGCTCCCGTTAGAGGTGGAACGCTAATAGGGGCGCGTGTGATGTGCCGTGGCAGCGAGCTTTAAAACCGCCGGCTTTCAAAAATCACCGTCAGCACTCCGGGCGCACGTGACGCTTTCGTTAGAGGTGGAGCGCTAATAGGGGCACCTGTGATGTGCGGTGGTAGTGAGCTTTAAACACCACCGGCTTTCAAAATTCACCGTCAGAACACCGGACGCACGCGATGCTTCGGTTAGAGGTGGAACGCTAATAGGGGCGCGTGTGATGTGCCGTGGTAGCGAGCTTCAAAACCACCGGCTTTCAAAAATCACCGTCAGCACTCGGGACGCACGTGACGCTTTCGTTAGAGGTGGAGCGCTAATAAGGGCACCTCTGATGTGCGGTGGTAGCGAGTTTTAAAAACCGCCGGCTTTCAAAATTCACCGTCAGCACTCCGGACGCACGCCACGCTTTCATTTGAGGTGGAACGCTGATAGGGGCGCGTGTGATGTGGCGTGGTAGCGAGCTTTAAAACCGCCGGCTTTCAAAATCACCGTCAGCACTCCGGACGCACGTCACGCGTTCGTTAGAGGTGGAGCGCTAATAGGGGAACCTGTGATGTGCGGCGGTAGCGAGCTTTAAAAACCGCCGGCTTTCAAAATTCACCGTCAGAACACCGGACGCATGGGACGCTCCCGTTTGAGGTGGAACGCTAATAAGGGCGCAGTGTGATGTGCTGTGCTAACGAGCTTTAAAACCGCCGGCTTTCAAAAATCACCGTCAGCACTCCGGACGCACGCGACGCTTCCGTTAGAGGTGGAACGCTAATATCGGCGCGTGTGATGTGCCGTGGTAGCGAGCTTTAAAACCGCCGGCTTTCAAAAATCACCGTCAGCACTCCGGACGCACGCGACGCTTCCGTTAGAGGTGGAACGCTAATAGGGGCGCGTGTGATGTGCGGTGGTAGCGAGCTTTAAAACCGCCGGCTTTCAAAAATCACCGTCAGCACTCCGGACGCACGTGACGCTTTCGTTAGAGGTGGAGCGCTAATAGGGGCACCTGTGATGTGCGGTGGTAGGGCGCTTTTATAACCGCCGGCTTTCAAAATTCACCGTCAGAACACCGGACGCACGCGACGCTTCCGTTAAAGGTGGAACGCTAAGAGGAGCGCGTGTGATGTGCCGTGGTAGCGAGCTTTAATACCGCCGGCTTTCAAAAATCGCCGTCAGCACTACGGACGCACGTGACGCTTTCGTTAGAGGTGGAGCGCTAATAGGGGCACCTCTGATGTGCGGTGGTAGGGCGCTTTTAAAACCGCCGGCTTTCAAAATTCACCGTCAGAACACCGGACGCACGCGACGCTTCCTTTAAAGGTGGAACGCTAATAGGAGCGCGTGTGATGTGCCGTGGTAGCGAGCTTTAAAACCGCCGGCTTTCAAAAATCACCGTCAGCACTCCGGACGCACGTGACGCTTTAGTTAGAGGTGGAGCGCTAATAGGCGCACCTGTGATGTGCGGTGGTAGCGAGCTTTAAAAACCGCCGGCTTTCAAAATTCACCGTCAGAACAGCGGACGCACGCCATGCTTCCGTTAGAGGTGGAACGCTAATAGGGGCGCGTGTGATGGGCCGTGGCAGCGAGCTTTAAAACCGCCGGCTTTCAAAAATAGCCGTCAGCACTCCGGACGCACGTGACGCTTTCGTTAGACGTGGAGCGCTAATAGAGGCACCTGTGATGTGCGGTGGTAGCGAGCTTTAAAACCCGCCGGGTTTCAAAATTCACCCTCAGAACACCAGACGCACGCGACGCTTCCGTTAGAGGTGGAACGCTAATAGGGGCGCGTGTGATGTGCCCTGGTAGCGAGCTTTAAAACCGCCAGCTTTCAAAATCACCGTCAGCACTCCGGACTCACGTGACGCTTTAGTTAGAGGTGGAGCGCTAATAGGCGCACCTGTGATGTGCGGTGGTAGCGAGCTTTAAAAACCACCGGCTTTCAAAATTCACCGTCACAACAGCGGACGCACGCCACGCTTCCGTTAGAGGTGGAACGCTAATAGGGGCGCGTGTGATGTGCCGTGGCAGCGAGCTTTAATACCACCGGATTTCAAAAATCGCCGTCAGCACTCCGGACGCACGTGACGCTTTCGTTAGACGTGGAGCGCTAATAGGGGCACCTGTGATGTGCGGTGGTTGCGAGCTTAAAAAACCGCCTGCTTTCAAAATTCACCCTCAGAACACCAGACGCACGCGACGCTTCCGTTAGAGGTGGAACGCTAATAGGGGCGCGTGTGATGTGCCGTGGTAGCGAGCTTTAAAACCGCCGGCTTTCAAAACTCACCGTGAGAACAGCGGACGCACGCCGCGCTTCCGTTAGAGGTGGAACGCTAATACGGGCGCGTGTGATGTGCCGTGGCAGCGAGCTTTAAAACCGCCGGCTTTCAAAAATCACGGTCAGCACACCGGACGCACGCGACGCTCCCGTTAGAGGTGGAACGCTAATAGGGGCGCGTGTGATGTGCCGTGGCAGCGAGCTTTAAAACCGCCGGCTTTCAAAAATCACCGTCAGCACTCCGGGCGCACGTGACGCTTTCGTTAGAGGTGGAGCGCTAATAGGGGCACCTGTGATGTGCGGTGGTAGTGAGCTTTAAACACCACCGGCTTTCAAAATTCACCGTCAGAACACCGGACGCACGCGATGCTTCGGTTAGAGGTGGAACGCTAATAGGGGCGCGTGTGATGTGCCGTGGTAGCGAGCTTCAAAACCACCGGCTTTCAAAAATCACCGTCAGCACTCGGGACGCACGTGACGCTTTCGTTAGAGGTGGAGCGCTAATAAGGGCACCTCTGATGTGCGGTGGTAGCGAGTTTTAAAAACCGCCGGCTTTCAAAATTCACCGTCAGCACTCCGGACGCACGCCACGCTTTCATTTGAGGTGGAACGCTGATAGGGGCGCGTGTGTTGTGCCGTGGTAGCGAGTTTTAAAACCGCCGGCTTTCAAAAATCACCGTCATCACACCGGACGCACGCGACGCTTCCGTTAGAGGTAGAACGCTAATTGCGGCGCGTGTGATGTGCCGTGGTAGCGAGCTTTAAAACCGCCGGCTTTCAAAATCACAGTCAGCACTCCGGACGCACGTGACGCGTTCGTTAGAGGTGGAGCGCTAATAGGGGAACCTGTGATGTGCGGTGGTAGCGAGCTTTAAAAACCACCGGCTTTCAAAATTCATCGTCAGAACACCGGACGCACGGGACGCTCCCGTTTGAGGTGGAACGCTAATAAGGGCGCAGTGTGATGTGCTGTGGTAACGAGCTTTAAAACCGCCGGGTTTCAAAAATCACCGTCAGCACTCCGGACGCACGCGACGCTTCCGTTAGAGGTGGAACGCTAATATCGGCGCGTGTGATGTGCCGTGGTAGCGAGCTTTAAAACCGCCGGCTTTCAAAAATCACCGTCAGCTCTCGGGACGCACGTGACGCTTTCGTTAGAGGTGGAGCGCTAATAGGGGCACCTCTGATGTGCGGTGGTAGCGAGTTTTAAAAACCGCCAGCTTTCAAAATTCACCGTCAGCACTCCGGACGCACGCCACGCTTTCATTTGAGGTGGAACGCTGATAGGGGCGCGTGTGATGTGCCGTGTTAGCGAGCTTTAAAACCGCCGGCTTTCAAAAATCACTGTCAGCACTCCGGACGCACGCGACGCTTCCGTTAGAGGTGGAACGCTAATAGCGGCGCGTGTGATGTGCCGTGGTAGCGAGCTTTTAAACCGCCGGCTTTCAAAATCACCGTCAGCACTCCGGACGCACGTGACGCTTTCGTTAGAGGTGGAGCGGTAATAGGGGAACCTGTGATGTGCGGTGGTAGCGAGCTTTAAAAACCGCCGGCGTTCAAAATTCACCGTCAGAACACCGGACGCACGGGACGCTTCCGTTAGAGGTGGAACGCTAATAGCGGCGCGTGTGATGTGCCATGGTAGCGAGCTTTAAAACCGCCGGCTTTCAAAAATCACCGTCAGCACTCCGGACGCACGCGACGCTTCCGTTAGAGGTGGCACGCAAATAGGGGCGCGTGTGATGTGCGGTGGTAGCGCGCTTTAAAACCGCCGGCTTTCAAAAATCACCGTCAGCACTCCGGACGCACGTGACGCTTTAGTTAGAGGTGGAGCGCTAATAGGGGCACCTGTGATGTGCGGTGGTAGGGCGCTTTTATAACCGCCGGCTTTCAAAATTCACCCTCAGAACACCGGACGCACGCGACGCTTCCGTTAAAGGTGGAACGCTAATAGGAGCGCGTGTGATGTGCCGTGGTAGCGAGCTTTATTACCGCCGGCTTTCAAAAATCGCCGTCAGCACTACGGACGCACGTGGCGCTTTCGTTAGAGGTGGAGCGCTAATAGGGGCACCTCTGATGTGCGTTGGTAGGGCGCTTTTAAAACCGCCGGCTTTCAAAATTCACCGTCAGAACACCGGACGCACGCGACGCTTCCTTTAAAGGTGGAACGCTAATAGGAGCGCGTGTGATGTGCGGTGGTAGCGAGCTTTAAAAACCGCCGGCTTTCAAAATTCACCGTCAGAATAGCGGACGCACGCCATGCTTCTGTTAGAGGTGGAACGCTAATAGGGGCGCGTGTGATGTGCCGTGGCAGCGAGCTTTAAAACCGCCGGCTTTCAAAAATCGCCGTCAGCACTCCGGACGCACGTGACGCTTTCGTTAGACGTGGAGCGCTAATAGGGCACCTGTGATATGCGGTGGTAGCGAGCTTTAATACCCGCCGGCTTTCAAAATTCACCCTCAGAACACCAGACGAACGCGACGCTTCCGTTAGAGGTGGAACGCTAATAGGGGCGCGTGTGATGTGCCGTGGTAGCGAGCTTTAAAACCGCCAGCTTTCAAAATCACCGTCAGCACTCCGGACTCACGTGACGCTTTAGTTAGAGGTGGAGCGCTAATAGGCGCACCTGTGATGTGCGGTGGTAGCGAGCTTTAAAAACCGCCGGCTTTCAAAATTCACCGTCACAACAGCGGACGCACGCCACGCTTCCGTTAGAGGTGGAACGCTAATAGGGGCGCGTGTGATGTGCCGTGGCAGCGAGCTTTAATACCGCCGGATTTCAAGAATCGCCGTCAGCACTCCGGACGCACGTGACGCTTTCGTTAGACGTGGAGCGCAAATAGGGGCACCTGTGATGTGCGGTGGTTGCGAGCTTTAAAACCGCCTGCTTTCAAAATTCACCCTCAGAACACCAGACGCACGCGACGCTTCCGTTAGAGGTGGAACGCTAATAGGGGCGCGTGTGATGTGCCGTGGTAGCGAGCTTTAAAACCACCGGCTTTCAAAAATCACCGTCAGCATTCGGGACGCACGTGACGCTTTCGTTAGAGGTGGAGCGCTAATAAGGGCACCTCTGATGTGCGGTGGTAGCGAGTTTTAAAAACCGCCGGCTTTCAAAATTCACCGTCAGCACTCCGGACGCACGCCACGCTTTCATTTGAGGTGGAACGCTGATAGGGGCGCGTGTGATGTGCCGTGGTAGCGAGTTTTAAAACCGCCGGCTTTCAAAAATCACCGTCAGCACTCCGGACGCACGCGACGCTTCCGTTAGAGGTGGAACGCTAATAGCGGCGCGTGTGATGTGCCGTGGTAGCGAGCTTTAAAACCGCCGGCTTTCAAAATCACCGTCAGCACTCCGGACGCACGTGATGCGTTCGTTAGAGGTGGAGCGCTAATAGGGGAACCTGTGATGTGCGGTGGTAGCGAGCTTTAAAACCACCGGCTTTCAAAATTCACCGTCAGAACACCGGACGCACGGGACGCTCCCGTTTGAGGTGGAACGCTAATAAGGGCGCAGTGTGATGTGCTGTGGTAACGAGCTTTAAAACCGCCGGCTTTCAAAAATCACCGTCAGCACTCCGGACGCACGCGACGCTTCCGTTAGAGGTGGAACGCTAATATCGGCGCGTGTGATGTGCCGTGGTAGCGAGCTTTAAAACCGCCGGCTTTCAAAAATCACCGTCAGCACTCCGGACGCACGAGACGCTTTAGTTAGAGGTGGAGCGCTAATAGGGGCACCTGTGATGTGCGGTGGTAGCGAGCTTTAAAAACCGCCGACTTTCAAAATTCACCATCAGAACAGCGGACGCACGCCACGCTTCCGTTAGAGCTGGAACGCTAATAGGGGCGCGTGTGATGTGCCGTGGCAGCGAGATTTAAAACCGCCGGATTTCAAAAATCACCGTCAGCACTCCGGACGCACGTGACACTTTCGTTAGAGGTGAAGCGCTAATAGGGGCACCTGTGATGTGCGCTGGTAGCGAGCTTTAAAATCCGCCGGCTTTCAAAATTCACCGTCAGAACACCGGACGCACGCCACGCTTCTGTTAGAGGTGGAACGATAATAGGGGCACGTGTGATGTACCGTGGTAGCGAGCTTCAAAACCACCGGCTTTCAAAAATCACCGTCAGCACTCGGGACGCACGTGACGCTTTCGTTAGAGGTGGAGCGCTAATAAGGGCACCTCTGATGTGCGGTGGTAGCGAGTTTTAAAAACCGCCGGCTTTCAAAATTCACCGTCAGCACTCCGGACGCACGCCACGCTTTCATTTGAGGTGGAACGCTGATAGGGGCGCGTGTGTTGTGCCGTGGTAGCGAGTTTTAAAACCGCCGGCTTTCAAAAATCACCGTCATCACACCGGACGCACGCGACGCTTCCGTTAGAGGTAGAACGCTAATTGCGGCGCGTGTGATGTGCCGTGGTAGCGAGCTTTAAAACCGCCGGCTTTCAAAATCACAGTCAGCACTCCGGACGCACGTGACGCGTTCGTTAGAGGTGGAGCGCTAATAGGGGAACCTGTGATGTGCGGTGGTAGCGAGCTTTAAAAACCACCGGCTTTCAAAATTCATCGTCAGAACACCGGACGCACGGGACGCTCCCGTTTGAGGTGGAACGCTAATAAGGGCGCAGTGTGATGTGCTGTGGTAACGAGCTTTAAAACCGCCGGGTTTCAAAAATCACCGTCAGCACTCCGGACGCACGCGACGCTTCCGTTAGAGGTGGAACGCTAATATCGGCGCGTGTGATGTGCCGTGGTAGCGAGCTTTAAAACCGCCGGCTTTCAAAAATCACCGTCAGCTCTCGGGACGCACGTGACGCTTTCGTTAGAGGTGGAGCGCTAATAGGGGCACCTCTGATGTGCGGTGGTAGCGAGTTTTAAAAACCGCCAGCTTTCAAAATTCACCGTCAGCACTCCGGACGCACGCCACGCTTTCATTTGAGGTGGAACGCTGATAGGGGCGCGTGTGATGTGCCGTGTTAGCGAGCTTTAAAACCGCCGGCTTTCAAAAATCACTGTCAGCACTCCGGACGCACGCGACGCTTCCGTTAGAGGTGGAACGCTAATAGCGGCGCGTGTGATGTGCCGTGGTAGCGAGCTTTTAAACCGCCGGCTTTCAAAATCACCGTCAGCACTCCGGACGCACGTGACGCTTTCGTTAGAGGTGGAGCGCTAATAGGGGAACCTGTGATGTGCGGTGGTAGCGAGCTTTAAAAACCGCCGGCTTTCAAAATTCACCGTCAGAACACCGGACGCACGGGACGCTCCCGTTTGAGGTGGAACGCTAATAGGGGCGCGTGTGATGTGCCGTGGTAGCGAGCTTTAAAGCCGCCGGCTTTCAAAACTCACCGTCAGCACTCCGGACGCACGCGACGCTTCCGTTAGAGGTGGAACGCTAATAGCGGCGCGTGTGATGTGCCATGGTAGCGAGCTTTAAAACCGCCGGCTTTCAAAAATCACCGTCAGCACTCCGGACGCACGCGACGCTTCCGTTAGAGGTGGAACGCTAATAGGGGCGCGTGTGATGTGCGGTGGTAGCGCGCTTTAAAACCGCCGGCTTTCAAAAATCACCGTCAGCACTCCGGACGCACGTGACGCTTTAGTTAGAGGTGGAGCGCTAATAGGGGCACCTGTGATGTGCGGTGGTAGGGCGCTTTTATAACCGCCGGCTTTCAAAATTCACCCTCAGAACACCGGACGCACGCGACGCTTCCGTTAAAGGTGGAACGCTAATAGGAGCGCGTGTGATGTGCCGTGGTAGCGAGCTTTATTACCGCCGGCTTTCAAAAATCGCCGTCAGCACTACGGACGCACGTGGCGCTTTCGTTAGAGGTGGAGCGCTAATAGGGGCACCTCTGATGTGCGTTGGTAGGGCGCTTTTAAAACCGCCGGCTTTCAAAATTCACCGTCAGAACACCGGACGCACGCGACGCTTCCTTTAAAGGTGGAACGCTAATAGGAGCGTGTGTGATGTGCCGTGGTAGCGAGCTTTAAATCCGCCGGCTTTCAAAAATCACCGTCAGCACTCCGGACGCACGTGACGGTTTAGTTAGAGGTGGAGCGCTAATAGGCGCACCTGTGATGTGCGGTGGTAGCGAGATTTAAAAACCGCCGGCTTTCAAAATTCACCGTCAGAACAGCGGACGCACGCCATGCTTCCGTTAGAGGTGGAACGCTAATAGGGGCGCGTGTGATGTGCCGTGGCAGCGAGCTTTAAAACCGCCGGCTTTCAAAAATCGCCGTCAGCACTCCGGACGCACGTGACGCTTTCGTTAGACGTGGAGCGCTAATAGAGGCACCTGTGATATGCGGTGGTAGCGAGCTTTAATACCCGCCGGCTTTCAAAATTCACCCTCAGAACACCAGACGAACGCGACGCTTCCGTTAGAGGTGGAACGCTAATAGGGGCGCGTGTGATGTGCCGTGGTAGCGAGCTTTAAAACCGCCAGCTTTCAAAATCACCGTCAGCACTCCGGACTCACGTGACGCTTTAGTTAGAGGTGGAGCGCTAATAGGCGCACCTGTGATGTGCGGTGGTAGCGAGCTTTAAAAACCGCCGGCTTTCAAAATTCACCGTCACAACAGCGGACGCACGCCACGCTTCCGTTAGAGGTGGAACGCTAATAGGGGCGCGTGTGATGTGCCGTGGCAGCGAGCTTTAATACCGCCGGATTTCAAAAATCGCCGTCAGCACTCCGGACGCACGTGACGCTTTCGTTAGACGTGGAGCGCTAATAGGGGCACCTGTGATGTGCGGTGGTTGCGAGCTTTAAAAACCGCCTGCTTTCAAAATTCACCCTCAGAACACCAGACGCACGCGACGCTTCCGTAAGAGGTGGAACGCTAATAGGGGCGCGTGTGATGTGCCGTGGTAGCGAGCTTTAAAACCGCCGGCTTTCAAAACTCACCGTCAGAACAGCGGACGCACGCCACGCTTCCGTTAGAGGTGGAACGCTAATACGGGCGCGTGTGATGTGCCGTGGCAGCGAGCTTTAAAACCGCCGGCTTTCAAAAATCACGGTCAGCACTCCGGACGCACGCGACGCTCCCGTTAGAGGTGGAACGCTAATAGGGGCGCGTGTGATGTGCCGTGGCAGCGAGCTTTAAAACCGCCGGCTTTCAAAAATCACCGTCAGCACTCCGGGCGCACGTGACGCTTTCGTTAGAGGTGGAGCGCTAATAGGGGCACCTGTGATGTGCGGTGGTAGTGAGCTTTGAAAACCACCGGCTTTCAAAATTCACCGTCAGAACACCGGACGCACGCGACGCTTCGGTTAGAAGTGGAACGCTAATAGGGGCGCGTGTGATGTGCCGTGGTAGCGAGCTTTAAAACCACCGGCTTTCAAAAATCACCGTCAGCACTCGGGACGCACGTGACGCTTTCGTTAGAGGTGGAGCGCTAATAAGGGCACCTCTGATGTGCGGTGGTAGCGAGTTTTAAAAACCGCCGGCTTTCAAAATTCACCGTCAGCACTCCGGACGCACGCCACGCTTTCATTTGAGGTGGAACGCTGATAGGGGCGCGTGTGATGTGCCGTGGTAGCGAGTTTTAAAACCGCCGGCTTTCAAAAATCACCGTCAGCACTCCGGACGCACGCGACGCTTCCGTTAGAGGTGGAACGCTAATAGCGGCGCGTGTGATGTGCCGTGGTAGCGAGCTTTAAAACCGCCGGCTTTCAAAATCACCGTCAGCACTCCGGACGCACGTGATGCGTTCGTTAGAGGTGGAGCGCTAATAGGGGAACCTGTGATGTGCGGTGGTAGCGAGCTTTAAAACCACCGGCTTTCAAAATTCACCGTCAGAACACCGGACGCACGGGACGCTCCCGTTTGAGGTGGAACGCTAATAAGGGCGCAGTGTGATGTGCTGTGGTAACGAGCTTTAAAACCGCCGGCTTTCAAAAATCACCGTCAGCACTCCGGACGCACGCGACGCTTCCGTTAGAGGTGGAACGCTAATATCGGCGCGTGTGATGTGCCGTGGTAGCGAGCTTTAAAACCGCCGGCTTTCAAAAATCACCGTCAGCACTCCGGACGCACGAGACGCTTTAGTTAGAGGTGGAGCGCTAATAGGGGCACCTGTGATGTGCGGTGGTAGCGAGCTTTAAAAACCGCCGACTTTCAAAATTCACCATCAGAACAGCGGACGCACGCCACGCTTCCGTTAGAGCTGGAACGCTAATAGGGGCGCGTGTGATGTGCCGTGGCAGCGAGATTTAAAACCGCCGGATTTCAAAAATCACCGTCAGCACTCCGGACGCACGTGACACTTTCGTTAGAGGTGAAGCGCTAATAGGGGCGCCTGTGATGTGCGCTGGTAGCGAGCTTTAAAATCCGCCGGCTTTCAAAATTCACCGTCAGCACTCCGGACGCACTTGACGCTTTCGTTAGAGGTGAAGCGCTAATAGGGGCACCTCTGATGTGCGGTGGTAGGGCGCTTTTAAAACCGCCGACTTTCAAAATTCACCGTCAGAACACCGGACGTACGCGACGCTTCCGTTAAAGGTGGAACGCTAATAGGAGCGCGTGTGATGTGCCGTGGTAGCGAGCTTTAAAACCGCCGGCTTTCAAAAATCACCGTCAGCACTCCGGACGCACGTGACGCTTTCTATAAAGGTGTAGCGCTAATAGGGGCAACTATGATGTGCGGTGGTAGCGAGCTTTAAAAACCGCCGGCTTTCAAAACTCACCGTCAGAACACCGGACGCACGCCACGCTTCCGTTAGAGGTGGAACGCTAATAGGGGCGCGTGTGATGTGCCGTGGCAGCGAGCTTTAAAACCGCCGGCTTTCAAAAATCGCCGTCAGCACTCCGGACGCACGTGACGCTTTCGTTAGACGTGGAGCGCTAATAGAGGCACCTGTGATGTGCGGTGGTAGCGAGCTTTAAAACCCGCCGGCTTTCAAAATTCACCCTCAGAACACCAGACGCGTGCGACGCTTCCGTTAGAGGTGGAACGCTAATAGGGGCGCGTGTGATGTGCCGTGGTAGCGAGCTTTAAAACCGCCAGCTTTCAAAATCACCGTCAGCACTCCGGACTCACGTGACGCTTTAGTTAGAGGTGGAGCGCTAATAGGCGCACCTGTGATGTGCGGTGGTAGCGAGCTTTAAAAACCGCCGGCTTTCAAAATTCACCGTCACAACAGCGGACGCACGCCACGCTTCCGTTAGAGGTGGAACGCTAATAGGGGCGCGTGTGATGTGCCGTGGCAGCGAGCTTTAATACCACCGGATTTCAAAAATCGCCGTCAGCACTCCGGACGCACGTGACGCTTTCGTTAGACGTGGAGCGCTAATAGGGGCACCTGTGATGTGCGGTGGTTGCGAGCTTTAAAAACCGCCTGCTTTCAAAATTCACCCTCAGAACACCAGACGCACGCGACGCTTCCGTTAGAGGTGGAACGCTAATAGGGGCGCGTGTGATGTGCCGTGGTAGCGAGCTTTAAAACCGCCGGCTTTCAAAACTCACCGTCAGAACAGCGGACGCACGCCACGCTTCCGTTAGAGGTGGAACGCTAATACGGGCGCGTGTGATGTGCCGTGGCAGCGAGCTTTAAAACCGCCGGCTTTCAAAAATCACGGTCAGCACTCCGGACGCACGCGACGCTCCCGTTAGAGGTGGAACGCTAATAGGGGCGCGTGTGATGTGCCGTGGCAGCGAGCTTTAAAACCGCCGGCTTTCAAAAATCACCGTCAGCACTCCGGGCGCACGTGACGCTTTCGTTAGAGGTGGAGCGCTAATAGGGGCACCTGTGATGTGCGGTGGTAGTGAGCTTTGAAAACCACCGGCTTTCAAAATTCACCGTCAGAACACCGGACGCACGCGACGCTTCGGTTAGAGGTGGAACGCTAATAGGGGCGCGTGTGATGCGCCGTGGTAGCGAGCTTTAAAACCACCGGCTTTCAAAAATCACCGTCAGCACTCGGGACGCACGTGACGCTTTCGTTAGAGGTGGAGCGCTAATAAGGGCACCTCTGATGTGCGGTGGTAGCGAGTTTTAAAAACCGCCGGCTTTCAAAATTCACCGTCAGCACTCCGGACGCACGCCACGCTTTCTTTTGAGGTGGAACGCTGATAGGGGCGCGTGTGATGTGCCGTGGTAGCGAGTTTTAAAACCGCCGGCTTTCAAAAATCACCGTCATCACACCGGCCGCACGCGACGCTTCCGTTAGAGGTAGAACGCTAATAGCGGCGCGTGTGATGTGCCGTGGTAGCGAGCTTTAAAACCGCCGGCTTTCAAAATCACCGTCAGCACTCCGGACGCACGTGACGCGTTCGTTAGAGGTGGAGCGCTAATAGGGGAACCTGTGATGTGCGGTGGTAGCGAGCTTTAAAAACCACCGGCTTTCAAAATTCACCGTCAGAACACCGGACGCACGGGACGCTCCCGTTTGAGGTGGAACGCTAATAAGGGCGCAGTGTGATGTGCTGTGGTAACGAGCTTTAAAACCGCCGGCTTTCAAAAATCACCGTCAGCACTCCGGACGCACGCGACGCTTCCGTTAGAGGTGGAACGCTAATATCGGCGCGTGTGATGTGCCGTGGTAGCGAGCTTTAAAACCGCCGGCTTTCAAAAATCACCGTCAGCACTCGGGACGCACGTGACGCTTTCGTTAGAGGTGGAGCGCTAATAGGGGCACCTGTGATGTGCGGTGGTAGCGAGCTTTAAAAACCGCCGAGCTTTCAAAATTCACCGTCAGCACTCCGGACGCACGCCACGCTTTCGTTTGAGGTGGAACGCTGATAGGGGCGCGTGTGATGTGCCGTGGTAGCGAGCTTTAAAACCGCCGGCTTTCAAAAATCACTGTCAGCACTTCGGACGCACGCGACGCTTCCGTTAGAGGTGGAAGCGCTAATAGGGGCGCGTGTGATGTGCGGTGGTAGCGAGCTTTAAAACCGCCGGATTTCAAAAATCACCGTCAGCACTCCGGACGCACGTGACGCTTTAGTTAGAGGTGGAGCGCTAATAGGGGCACCTGTGATGTGCGGTGGTAGGGCGCTTTTATAACCGCCGGCTTTCAAAATTCACCGTCAGAACACCGGACGCACGCGACGCTTCCGTTAAAGGTGGAACGCTAATAGGAGCGCGTGTGATGTGCCGTGGTAGCGAGCTTTAATACCGCCGGCTTTCAAAAATCGCCGTCAGCACTACGGACGCACGTGGCGCTTTCGTTAGAGGTGGAGCGCTAATAGGGGCACCTCTGATGTGCGGTGGTAGGGCGCTTTTAAAACCGCCGGCTTTCAAAATTCACCGTCAGAACACCGGACGCACGCGACGCTTCCTTTAAAGGTGGAACGCTAATAGGAGCGCGTGTGATGTGCCGTGGTAGCGAGCTTTAAAACCGCCGGCTTTCAAAAATCACCGTCACACTCCGGACGCACGTGACGGTTTAGTTAGAGGTGGAGCGCTAATAGGCGCACCTGTGATGTGCGGTGGTAGCGAGCTTTAAAAACCGCCGGCTTTCAAAATTCACCGTCAGAACAGCGGACGCACGCCATGCTTCCATTAGAGGTGGAACGCTAATAGGGGCGCGTGTGATGTGCCGTGGCAGCGAGCTTTAAAACCGCCGGCTTTCAAAAATCGCCGTCAGCACACCGGACGCACGTGACGCTTTCGTTAGACGTGGAGCGCTAATAGAGGCACCTGTGATATGCGGTGGTAGCGAGCTTTAAAACCCGCCGGCTTTCAAAATTCACCCTCAGAACACCAGACGAACGCGACGCTTCCGTTAGAGGTGGAACGCTAATAGGGGCGCGTGTGATGTGCCGTGGTAGCGAGCTTTAAAACCGCCAGCTTTCAAAATCACCGTCAGCACTCCGGACTCACGTGACGCTTTAGTTAGAGGTGGAGCGCTAATAGGCGCACCTGTGATGTGCGGTGGTAGCGAGCTTTAAAACCGCCGGCTTTCAAAACTCACCGTCAGAACAGCGGACGCACGCCACGCTTCCGTTAGAGGTGGAACGCTAATACGGGCGCGTGTGATGTGCCGTGGCAGCGAGCTTTAAAACCGCCGGCTTTCAAAAATCACGGTCAGCACTCCGGACGCACGCGACGCTCCCGTTAGAGGTGGAACGCTAATAGGGGCGCGTGTGATGTGCCGTGGCAGCGAGCTTTAAAACCGCCGGCTTTCAAAAATCACCGTCAGCACTCCGGGCGCACGTGACGCTTTCGTTAGAGGTGGAGCGCTAATAGGGGCACCTGTGATGTGCGTTGGTAGTGAGCTTTAAAAACCACCGGCTTTCAAAATTCACCGTCAGAACACCGGACGCACGCGACGCTTCGGTTAGAGGTGGATCGCTAATAGGGGCGCGTGTGATGTGCCGTGGTAGCGAGCTTTAAAACCACCGGCTTTCAAAAATCACCGTCAGCACACGGGACGCACGTGACGCTTTCGTTAGAGGTGGAGCGCTAATAAGGGCACCCCTGATGTGCGGTGGTAGCGAGTTTAAAAACCGCCGGCTTTCAAAATTCACCGTCAGCACTCCGGACGCACGCCACGCTTTCATTTGAGGTGGAACGCTGATAGGGGCGCGTGTGATGTGCCGTGGTAGCGAGTTTTAAAACCGCCGGCTTTCAAAAATCACCGTCAGCACTCCGGACGCACGCGACGCTTCCGTTAGAGGTGGAACGCTAATAGCGGCGCGTGTGATGTGCCGTGGTAGCAAGCTTTAAAACCGCCGGCTTTCAAAATCACCGTCAGCACTCCGGACGCACGTGACGCGTTCGTTAGAGGTGGAGCGCTAATAGAGGCACCTGTGATATGCGGTGGTAGCGAGCTTTAAAACCCGCCGGCTTTCAAAATTCACCCTCAGAACACCAGACGAACGCGACGCTTCCGTTAGAGGTGGAACGCTAATAGGGGCGCGTGTGATGTGCCGTGGTAGCGAGCTTTAAAACCGCCAGCTTTCAAAATCACCGTCAGCACTCCGGACTCACGTGACGCTTTAGTTAGAGGTGGAGCGCTAATAGGCGCACCTGTGATGTGCGGTGGTAGCGAGCTTTAAAAACCGCCGGCTTTCAAAATTCACCGTCACAACAGCGGACGCACGTCACGCTTCCGTTAGAGGTGGAACGCTAATAGGGGCGCGTGTGATGTGCCGTGGCAGCGAGCTTTAACACCGCCGGATTTCAAAAATCGCCGTCAGCACTCCGGACGCACGTGACGCTTTCGTTAGACGTGGAGCGCTAATAGGGGCACCTGTGATGTGCGGTGGTTGCGAGATTTAAAAACCGCCTGCTTTCAAAATTCACCCTCAGAACACCAGACGCACGCGACGATTCCGTTAGAGGTGGAACGCTAATAGGGGCGCGTGTGATGTGCCGTGGTAGCGAGCTTTAAAACCGCCGGCTTTCAAAACTCACCGTCAGAACAGCGGACGCACGCCACGCTTCCGTTAGAGGTGGAACGCTAATACGGGCGCGTGTGATGTGCCGTGGCAGCGAGCTTTAAAACCGCCGGCTTTCAAAAATCACGGTCAGCACTCCGGACGCACGCGACGCTCCCGTTAGAGGTGGAACGCTAATAGGGGCGCGTGTGATGTGCCGTGGCAGCGAGCTTTAAAACCGCCGGCTTTCAAAAATCACCGTCAGCACTCCGGGCGCACGTGACGCTTTCGTTAGAGGTGGAGCGCTAATAGGGGCACCTGTGATGTGCGGTGGTAGTGAGCTTTAAAAACCACCGGCTTTCAAAATTCACCGTCAGAACACCGGACGCACGCGACGCTTCGGTTAGAGGTGGATCGCTAATAGGGGCGCGTGTGATGTGCCGTGGTAGCGAGCTTTAAAACCACCGGCTTTCAAAAATCATCGTCAGCACACGGGACGCACGTGACGCTTTCGTTAGAGGTGGAGCGCTAATAAGGGCACCCCTGATGTGCGGTGGTAGCGAGTTTTAAAAACCGCCGGCTTTCAAAATTCACCGTCAGCACTCCGGACGCACGCCACGCTTTCATTTCAGGTGGAACGCTGATAGGGGCGCGTGTGATGTGCCGTGGTAGCGAGTTTTAAAACCGCCGGCTTTCAAAAATCACCGTCAGCACTCCGGACGCACGCGACGCTTCCGTTAGAGGTGGAACGCTAATAGCGGCGCGTGTGATGTGCCGTGGTAGCGAGCTTTAAAACCGCCGGCTTTCAAAATCACCGTCAGCACTCCGGACGCACGTGACGCGTTCGTTAGAGGTGGAGCGATAATATGGGAACCTGTGATGTGCGGTGGTAGCGAGCTTTAAAACCACCGGCTTTCAAAATTCACCGTCAGAACACCGGACGCACGGGACGCTTCCGTTAGAGGTGGAACGCTAATATCGGCGCGCGTGATGTGCCGTGGTAGCGAGCTTTAAAACCGCCGGCTTTCAAAAATCACCGCCAGCACTCCGGACGCACGAGACGCTTTAGTTAGAGGTGGAGCGCTAATAGGGGCACCTGTGATGTGCGGTGCTAGCGAGCTTTAAAAACCGCCGACTTTCAAAATTCACCATCAGAACAGCGGACGCACGCCACGCTTCCGTTAGAGCTGGAACGCTAATAGGGGCGCGTGTGATGTGCCGTGGCAGCGAGATTTAAAACCGCCGGATTTCAAAAATCACCGTCAGCACTCCGGACGCACGTGACACTTTCGTTAGAGGTGAAGCGCTAATAGGGGCACCTGTGATGTGCGCTGGTAGCGAGCTTTAAAATCCGCCGGCTTTCAAAATTCACCGTCAGAACACCGGACGCACGCCACGCTTCTGTTAGAGGTGGAACGATAATAGGGGCACGTGTGATGTACCGTGGTAGCGAGCTTTAAAACCGCCGGCTTTCAAAAATCACCGTCAGCACTCCGGACGCACGCGACGCTTCCGTTAGAGGTGGAACGCTAATAGGGGCGCGTGTGATGTGCCGTGGTAGCGAGCTTTAAAACCGCCGGCTTTCAAAATTCACCGTCAGCACTCCGGACGCACGTGAAGCTTTCGTTAGAGGTGGAGCGCTAATAGGGGCACCTCTGATGTGCGGTGGTAGCAAGCTTTAAAACCGCCGGCTTTCAAAATCACCGTCAGCACTCCGGACGCACGTGACGCGTTCGTTAGAGGTGGAGCGCTAATAGAGGCACCTGTGATATGCGGTGGTAGCGAGCTTTAAAACCCGCCGGCTTTCAAAATTCACCGTCAGAACACCAGACGAACGCGACGCTTCCGTTAGAGGTGGAACGCTAATAGGGGCGCGTGTGATGTGCCGTGGTAGCGAGCTTTAAAACCGCCAGCTTTCAAAATCACCGTCAGCACTCCGGACTCACGTGACGCTTTAGTTAGAGGTGGAGCGCTAATAGGCGCACCTGTGATATGCGGTGGTAGCGAGCTTTAAAACCCGCCGGCTTTCAAAATTCACCCTCAGAACACCAGACGAACGCGACGCTTCCGTTAGAGGTGGAACGCTAATAGGGGCGCGTGTGATGTGCCGTGGTAGCGAGCTTTAAAACCGCCAGCTTTCAAAATCACCGTCAGCACTCCGGACTCACGTGACGCTTTAGTTAGAGGTGGAGCGCTAATAGGCGCACCTGTGATGTGCGGTGGTAGCGAGCTTTAAAAACCGCCGGCTTTCAAAATTCACCGTCACAACAGCGGACGCACGCCACGCTTCCGTTAGAGGTGGAACGCTAATAGGGGCGCGTGTGATGTGCCGTGGCAGCGAGCTTTAACACCGCCGGATTTCAAAAATCGCCGTCAGCACTCCGGACGCACGTGACGCTTTCGTTAGACGTGGAGCGCTAATAGGGGCACCTGTGATGTGCGGTGGTTGCGAGCTTTAAAAACCGCCTGCTTTCAAAATTCACCCTCAGAACACCAGACGCACGCGACGCTTCCGTTAGAGGTGGAACGCTAATAGGGGCGCGTGTGATGTGCCGTGGTAGCGAGCTTTAAAACCGCCGGCTTTCAAAACTCACCGTCAGAACAGCGGACGCACGCCACGCTTCCGTTAGAGGTGGAACGCTAATACGGGCGTGTGTGATGTGCCGTGGCAGCGAGCTTTAAAACCTCCGGCTTTCAAAAATCACGGTCAGCACTCCGGACGCACGCGACGCTCCCGTTAGAGGTGGAACGCTAATAGGGGCGCGTGTGATGTGCCGTGGCAGCGAGCTTTAAAACCGCCGGCTTTCAAAAATCACCGTCAGCACTCCGGGCGCACGTGACGCTTTCGTTAGAGGTGGAGCGCTAATAGGGGCACCTGTGATGTGCGGTGGTAGTGAGCTTTAAAAACCACCGGCTTTCAAAATTCACCGTCAGAACACCGGACGCACGCGACGCTTCGGTTAGAGGTGGATCGCTAATAGGGGCGCGTGTGATGTGCCGTGGTAGCGAGCTTTAAAACCACCGGCTTTCAAAAATCACCGTCAGCACACGGGACGCACGTGACGCTTTCGTTAGAGGTGGAGCGCTAATAAGGGCACCCCTGATGTGCGGTGGTAGCGAGTTTTAAAAACCGCCGGCTTTCAAAATTCACCGTCAGCACTCCGGACGCACGCCACGCTTTCATTTGAGGTGGAACGCTGATAGGGGCGCGTGTGATGTGCCGTGGTAGCGAGTTTTAAAACCGCCGGCTTTCAAAAATCACCGTCAGCACTCCGGACGCACGCGACGCTTCCGTTAGAGGTGGAACGCTAATAGCGGCGCGTGTGATGTGCCGTGGTAGCGAGCTTTAAAACCGACGGCTTTCAAAATCACCGTCAGCACTCCGGACGCACGTGACGCGTTCGTTAGAGGTGGAGCGCTAATATGGGAACCTGTGATGTGCGGTGGTAGCGAGCTTTAAAACCACCGGCTTTCAAAATTCACCGTCAGAACACCGGACGCACGGGACGCTTCCGTTAGAGGTGGAACGCTAATATCGGCGCGCGTGATGTGCCGTGGTAGCGAGCTTTAAAACCGCCGGCTTTCAAAAATCACCGTCAGCACTCCGGACGCACGAGACGCTTTAGTTAGAGGTGGAGCGCTAATAGGGGCACCTGTGATGTGCGGTGCTAGCGAGCTTTAAAAACCGCCGACTTTCAAAATTCACCATCAGAACAGCGGACGCACGCCACGCTTCCGTTAGAGCTGGAACGCTAATAGGGGCGCGTGTGATGTGCCGTGGCAGCGAGATTTAAAACCGCCGGATTTCAAAAATCACCGTCAGCACTCCGGACGCACGTGACACTTTCGTTAGAGGTGAAGCGCTAATAGGGGCACCTGTGATGTGCGCTGGTAGCGAGCTTTAAAATCCGCCGGCTTTCAAAATTCACCGTCAGAACACCGGACGCACGCCACGCTTCTGTTAGAGGTGGAACGATAATAGGGGCACGTGTGATGTACCGTGGTAGCGAGCTTTAAAACCGCCGGCTTTCAAAAATCACCGTCAGCACTCCGGACGCACGCGACGCTTCCGTTAGAGGTGGAACGCTAATAGGGGCGCGTGTGATGTGCCGTGGTAGCGAGCTTTAAAACCGCCGGCTTTCAAAATTCACCGTCAGCACTCCGGACGCACGTGACGCTTTCGTTAGAGGTGGAGCGCTAATAGGGGCACCTCTGATGTGCGGTGGTAGGGCGCTTTTAAAACCGCCGACTTTCAAAATTCACCGTCAGAACACCGGACGTACGCGACGCTTCCGTTAAAGGTGGAACGCTAATAGGAGCGCGTGTGATGTGCCGTGGTAGCGAGCTTTAAAACCGCCGGCTTTCAAAAATCACCGTCAGCACTCCGGACGCACGTGACGCTTTCTATAAAGGTGTAGCGCTAATAGGGGCAACTGTGATGTGCGGTGGTAGCGAGCTTTAAAAACCGCCGGCTTTCAAAACTCACCGTCAGAAAACCGGACGCACGCCACGCTTCCGTTAGAGGTGGAACGCTAATAGGGGCGCGTGTGATGTGCCGTGGTAGCGAGCTTTAAAACCGCCGGCTTTCAAAAATCACCGTCAGCACTCCGGACGCACGTGACGCTTTAGTTAGAGGTGGAGCGCTAATAGGCGCACCTGTGATGTGCGGTGGTAGCGAGCTTTAAAAACCGCCGGCTTTCAAAAATCACCGTCAGCACTCCGGACGCACGAGACGCTTTAGTTAGAGGTGGAGCGCTAATAGGGGCACCTGTGATGTGCGGTGCTAGCGAGCTTTAAAAACCGCCGACTTTCAAAATTCACCATCAGAACAGCGGACGCACGCCACGCTTCCGTTAGAGCTGGAACGCTAATAGGGGCGCGTGTGATGTGCCGTGGCAGCGAGATTTAAAACCGCCGGATTTCAAAAATCACCGTCAGCACTCCGGACGCACGTGACACTTTCGTTAGAGGTGAAGCGCTAATAGGGGCACCTGTGATGTGCGCTGGTAGCGAGCTTTAAAATCCGCCGGCTTTCAAAATTCACCGTCAGAACACCGGACGCACGCCACGCTTCTGTTAGAGGTGGAACGATAATAGGGGCACGTGTGATGTACCGTGGTAGCGAGCTTTAAAACCGCCGGCTTTCAAAAATCACCGTCAGCACTCCGGACGCACGCGACGCTTCCGTTAGAGGTGGAACGCTAATAGGGGCGCGTGTGATGTGCCGTGGTAGCGAGCTTTAAAACCGCCGGCTTTCAAAATTCACCGTCAGCACTCCGGACGCACGTGACGCTTTCGTTAGAGGTGGAGCGCTAATAGGGGCACCTCTGATGTGTGGTGGTAGCGAGCTTTAAAAACCGCCGGCTTTCAAAACTCACCGTCAGAAAACCGGACGCACGCCACGCTTCCGTTAGAGGTGGAACGCTAATAGGGGCGCGTGTGATGTGCCGTGGTAGCGAGCTTTAAAACCGCCGGCTTTCAAAAATCACCGTCAGCACTCCGGACGCACGTGACGCTTTAGTTAGAGGTGGAGCGCTAATAGGCGCACCTGTGATGTGCGGTGGTAGCGAGCTTTAAAAACCGCCGGCTTTCAAAATTCACCGTCAGAACAGCGGACGCACGCGACGCTTCCGTTAGAGGTGGAACGCTAATAGGGGCGCGTGTGATGTGCCGTGGTAGCGAGATTTAAAACCGCCAGCTTTCAAAAATCACCGTCAGCACTCCGGACGCACGTGACGCTTTAGTTAGAGGTGGAGCGCTAATAGGGGCACCTGTGATGTGTGGTGGTAGCGAGCTTTAAAACCGCCGTCTTTCAAAATTCACCATCAGAACAGCGGACGCGCGCCACGCTTCCGTTAGAGGTTGAACGCTAATAGGGGCGAGTGTGATGTGCTGTGGTAGCGAGCTTTAAAACCGCCGGCTTTCAAAAATCACCGTCAGACTCCGGACGCACGTGACGCTTTCGTTAGAGGTGTGAGTGCTAATAGGGGCACCTGTGATGTGCGGTGGTAGCGAGCTTTAAAAACCGCCGGCTTTCAAAATTCACCGTCAGAACACCGGACGCACGCGACGCTTTCGTTAGAGGCGGAACGCTAATAGGGGCGCGTGTGATATGCCGTGGCAGCGAGCTTTAAAACCACCGGCTTTCACAAATCACCGTCAGCACTCCGGACGCACGTGACGCTTTCGTTTGAGGTGGAGCGCTAATAGGGGCACCTGTGATGTGCGGTGGTAGCGAGCTATAAAAACCGCCGGCCGTCAAAATTCACCGTCAGCACTCCGGACGCACGTGACGCTTTCGATAGAGGTGGAGCGCTAATAGGGGCACCTGTGATGTGCGGTGGTAGCGAGCTTCAAAAACCGCCGGCTTTCAAAATTCACCGTCAGAACACCGGACGCACGCCACGCTTCCGTTAGAGGTGGAACGCTAATAGGGGCGAGTGTGATGTGCCGTGGTAGCGAGCTTTAAAACCGCCGGCTTTCAAAAATCACCGTCAGACTCCGGACGCACGTGACGCTTTCGTTAGAGGTGGAGCGATAATAGGGGCACCTGTGATGTGCGGTGGTAGCGAGCTTTAAAAACCGCCGGCTTTCAAAATTCACCGTCAGAACACCGGACGCACGCGACGCTTCTGTTAGAGGTGGGACGCTAATAGGGGCGCGTGTGATGTGCCGTGGTAGCGAGCTTTAAAACCGCCGGCTTTCAAAAATCACCGTCAGCACTCCGGACGCACGTGACGCTTTCTATAAAGGTGTAGCGCTAATAGGGGCAACTGTGATGTGCGGTGGTAGCGAGCTTTAAAAACCGCCGGCTTTCAAAACTCACCGTCAGAACACCGGACGCACGCCACGCTTCCGTTAGAGGTGGAACGCTAATAGGGGCGCGTGTGATGTGCCGTGGTAGCGAGCTTTAAAACCGCCGGCTTTCAAAAATCACCGTCAGCACTCCGGACGCACGTGACGCTTTAGTTAGAGGTGGAGCGCTAATAGGCGCACCTGTGATGTGCGGTGGTAGCGAGCTTTAAAAACCGCCGGCTTTCAAAATTCACCGTCAGAACAGCGGACGCACGCCACGCTTCCGTTTGAGGTGGAACGCTAATAGGGGCGCGTGTGATGTGACGTGGCAGCGAGCTTTAATACCGGCGGCTTTCAAATATCGCCGTCAGCACTCCGGACGCACGTGACGCTTTCGTTAGACGTGGAGCGCTAATAGGGGCACCTGTGATGTGCGGTGGTTGCGAGCTTTAAAAACCGCCGGCTTTCAAAATTCACCCTCAGAACACCAGACGCACGCGACGCTTCCGTTAGAGGTGGAATGCTAATAGGGGCGCGTGTGATGTGCCGTGGTAGCGAGCTTTAAAACCGCCAGCTTTCAAAAATCAACGTCAGCACTCCGGACGCACGTGACGCTTTAGTTAGAGGTGGAGCGCTAATAGGGGCACCTCTGATGTGTGGTGGTAGCGAGCTTTAAAACCGCCGTCTTTCAAAATTCACTGTCAGAACAGCGGACGCACGCCACGCTTCCGTTAGAGTTGAACGCTAATAGGGGCGAATGTGATGTGCCGTGGTAGCGAGCTTTAAAACCGCCGGCTTTCAAAAATCACCGTCAGACTCCGGACGCACGTGACGCTTTCGTTAGAGGTGTGAGTGCTAATAGGGGCACCTGTGATGTGCGGTGGAAGCGAGCTTTAAAAACCGCCGGCTTTCAAAATTCACCGTCAGAGCACCGGACGCACGCGACGCTTACGTTAGAGGCGGAACGCTAATAGGGGCGCGTGTGATGTGCCGTGGCAGCGAGCTTTAAAACCGCCGGCTTTCACAAATCACCGTCAGCACTCCGGACGCACGTGACGCTTTAGTTAGAGGTGGAGCGCTAATAGGGGCACCTGTGATGTGTGGTGGTAGCGAGCTTTAAAACCGCCGTCTTTCAAAATTCACCGTCAGAACAGCGGACGCACGCCACGCTTCCGTTAGAGGTTGAACGCTAATAGGGGCGAGTGTGATGTGCCGTGGTAGCGAGCTTTAAAACCGCCGGCTTTCAAAAATCACCGTCAGACTTCAGACGCACGTGACGCTTTCGTTAGAGGTGGAACGATAATAGGGGCACCTGTGATGTGCGGTGGTAGCGAGCTTTAAAAACCGCCGGCTTTCAAAATTCACCGTCAGAACACCGGACGCACGCGACGCTTCTGTTAGAGGTGGGACGCTAATAGGGGCGCGTGTGATGTGCCGTGGTAGCGAGCTTTAAAACCGCCGGCTTTCAAAAATCACCGTCAGCACTCCGGACGCACGTGACGCTTTGTTAGAGGTGGAGCGCTAATAGGGGCACCTGTGATGTGTGGTGGTAGCGAGCTTTAAAACCGCCGTCTTTCAAAATTCACCGTCAGAACACCGGACGCACGCCACGCTTCCGTTAGAGGTGGAACGCTAATAGGGGCGCGTGTGATGTGCCGTGGTAGCGAGCTTTAAAACCGCCGGCTTTCAAAAATCACCGTCAGCACTCCGGACGCACGTGACGCTTTCGTTAGAGGTGGAGCGCTAATAGGGGCACCTGTGATGTGCGGTGGTAGCGAGCTTTAAAAACCGCCGGCTTTCAAAATTCACCGTCAGAACAGCGGACGCACGCCACGCTTCCGTTAGAGGTGGAACGCTAATAGGGGCGCGTGTGATGTGCCGTGGTAGCGAGCTTTAATACCGGCGGCTTTCAAATATCGCCGTCAGCACTCCGGACGCACGTGACGCTTTCGTTAGAGGTGGAGCGCTAATAGGGGCACCTGTGATGTGCGGTGGTTGCGAGCTTTAAAAACCGCCGGCTTTCAAAATTCACCGTCAGAACACCGGACGCACGCGACGCTTCCGTTAGAGGTGGAACGCTAATAGGGGCGCGTGTGATGTGCCGTGGTAGCGAGCTTTAAAACCGCCAGCTTTCAAAAATCACCGTCAGCACTCCGGACGCACGTGACGCTTTAGTTAGAGGTGGAGCGCTAATAGGGGCACCTCTGATGTGTGGTGGTAGCGAGCTTTAAAACCGCCGTCTTTCAAAATTCACTGTCAGAACAGCGGACGCACGCCACGCTTCCGTTAGAGTTGAACGCTAATAGGGGCGAATGTGATGTGCCGTGGTAGCGAGCTTTAAAACCGCCGGCTTTCAAAAATCACCGTCAGACTCCGGACGCACGTGACGCTTTCGTTAGAGGTGTGAGTGCTAATAGGGGCACCTGTGATGTGCGGTGGAAGCGAGCTTTAAAAACCGCCGGCTTTCAAAATTCACCGTCAGAACACCACCGCACGCGACGCTTACGTTAGAGGCGGAACGCTAATAGGGGCGCGTGTGATGTGCCGTGGCAGCGAGCTTTAAAACCGCCGGCTTTCACAAATCACCGTCAGCACTCCGGACGCACGTGACGCTTTCGTTTGAGGTGGAGCGCTTATAGGGGCAGCTGTGATGTGCGGTGGTAGCGAGCTATAAAAACCGCCGGCTGTCAAAATTCACCGTCAGCACTCCGGACGCACGTGACGCTTTCGATAGAGGTGGAGCGCTAATAGGGGCACCTGTGATGTGCGGTGGTAGCGAGCTTCAAAAACCGCCGGCTTTCAAAATTCACCGTCAGAACACCGGACGCACGCCACGCTTCCGTTAGAGGTGGAACGCTAATAGGGGCGCGTGTGATGTGCCGTGGTAGCGAGCTTTAAAACCGCCTGCTTTCAAAAATCACCGTCAGCACTCCGGACGCACGTGACGCTTCCGTTAGAGGTGGAGCGCTAATAGGGGCACCTGTGATGTGCGGTGGTAGCGAGCCTTAGAAACCGCCGGCTTTCAAAATTCACCGTCAGAACACCGGACGCACGCGACGCTTCTGTTAGAGGTGGGACGCTAATAGGGGCGCGTGTGATGTGCCGTGGTAGCGAGCTTTAAAACCGCCTGCTTTCAAAAATCACCGTCAGCACTCCGGACGCACGTGACGCTTCCGTTAGAGGTGGAGCGCTAATAGGGGCACCTGTGATGTGCGGTGGTAGCGAGCTTTAGAAACCGCCGGCTTTCAAAATTCACCGTCAGATCACCGGACGCACGCCACGCTTCCGATAGAGGTGGAACGCTAATAGGGGCGCGTTTAATGTGCGGTGGTAGTGAGCATTAAAACCGCCGGCTTTCAAAAATCACCGTCAGCACTCCGGACGCACGCGACGCTTCCGTTAGAGGTGGACCGCTAATAGCGGCGCGTGTGATGTGCCGTGGTAGCGAGCTTTAAAACCGCCGGCTTTCAAAATCACCGTCAGCACTCCGGACGCAAGTGACGCTTTCGTTTGAGGTGGAGCGCTAATAGGGGCACCGGTGATGTGCGGTGGTAGCGAGCTTTAAAAACCGCCGACTTTCAAAATTCACCGTCAGAACAGCGGACGCACGCCACGCTTCCGTTAGAGGTGGAGCGCTAATAGGGGCGCGTGTGATGTGCTGTGGCAGCGAGCTTTAAAACCGCCGGCTTTGAAAAATCACCGTCAGCACTCCGGACGCACGTGACGCTTTCGTTAGAGGTGGAGCGCTAATAGGGGCACCTGTGATGTGTGGTGGTAGCGAGCTTTAAAACCGCCGTCTTTCAAAATTCACCGTCAGAACAGCGGACGCACGCCACGCTTCCGTTAGAGGTTGAACGCTAATAGGGGCGAGTGTGATGTGCCGTGGTAGCGAGCTTTAAAACCGCCGGCTTTCAAAAATCACCGTCAGACTCCGGACGCACGTGACGCTTTCGTTAGAGGTGTGAGTGCTAATAGGGGCACCTGTGATGTGCGGTGGTAGCGAGCTTTAAAAACCGCCGGCTTTCAAAATTCACCGTCAGAACAGCGGACGCACGCCACGCTTCCGTTAGAGGTGGAACGCTAATAGGGGCGCGTGTGATGTGACGTGGCAGCGAGCTTTAATACCGGCGGCTTTCAAATATCGCCGTCAGCACTCCGGACGCACGTGACGCTTTCGTTAGACGTGGAGCGCTAATAGGGGCACCTGTGATGTGCGGTGGTTGCGAGCTTTAAAAACCGCCGGCTTTCAAAATTCACCCTCAGAACACCAGACGCACGCGACGCTTCCGTTAGAGGTGGAACGCTAATAGGGGCGCGTGTGATGTGCCGTGGTAGCGAGCTTTAAAACCGCCAGCTTTCAAAAATCACCGTCAGCACTCCGGACGCACGTGACGCTTTAGTTAGAGGTGGAGCGCTAATAGGGGCACCTCTGATGTGTGGTGGTAGCGAGCTTTAAAACCGCCGTCTTTCAAAATTCACTGTCAGAACAGCGGACGCACGCCACGCTTCCGTTAGAGTTGAACGCTAATAGGGGCGAATGTGATGTGCCGTGGTAGCGAGCTTTAAAACCGCCGGCTTTCAAAAATCACCGTCAGACTCCGGACGCACGTGACGCTTTCGTTAGAGGTGTGAGTGCTAATAGGGGCACCTGTGATGTGCGGTGGAAGCGAGCTTTAAAAACCGCCGGCTTTCAAAATTCACCGTCAGAACACCACCGCACGCGACGCTTACGTTAGAGGCGGAACGCTAATAGGGGCGCGTGTGATGTGCCGTGGCAGCGAGCTTTAAAACCGCCGGCTTTCACAAATCACCGTCAGCACTCCGGACGCACGTGACGCTTTCGTTTGAGGTGGAGCGCTTATAGGGGCACCGGTGATGTGCGGTGGTAGCGAGCTATAAAAACCGCCGGCTGTCAAAATTCACCGTCAGCACTCCGGACGCACCTGACGCTTCCGTTAGAGGTGGAGCGCTAATAGGGGCACCTGTGATGTGCGGTGGAAGCGAGGTTTAGAAACCGCCGGCTTTCAAAATTCACCGTCAGATCACCGGACGCACGCCACGGTTCCGATAGAGGTGGAACGCTAATAGGGGCGCGTGTGATGTGCCGTGGTAGCGAGCTTTAAAACCGCCTGCTTTCAAAAATCACCGTCAGCACTCCGGACGCACGTGACGCTTCCGTTAGAGGTGGAGCGTTAATAGGGGCACCTGTGATGTGCGGTGGTAGCGAGCTTTAGAAACCGCCGGCTTTCAAAATTCACCGTCAGATCACCGGACGCACGCCACGCTTCCGATAGAGGTGGAACGCTAATAGGGGCGCGTTTAATGTGCGGTGGTAGTGAGCATTAAAACCGCCGGCTTTCAAAAATCACCGTCAGCACTCCGGACGCACGCGACGCTTCCGTTAGAGGTGGACCGCTAATAGCGGCGCGTGTGATGTGCCGTGGTAGCGAGCTTTAAAACCGCCGGCTTTCAAAATCACCGTCAGCACTCCGGACGCAAGTGACGCTTTCGTTTGAGGTGGAGCGCTAATAGGGGCACCGGTGATGTGCGGTGGTAGCGAGCTTTAAAAACCGCCGACTTTCAAAATTCACCGTCAGAACAGCGGACGCACGCCACGCTTCCGTTAGAGGTGGAGCGCTAATAGGGGCGCGTGTGATGTGCTGTGGCAGCGAGCTTTAAAACCGCCGGCTTTGAAAAATCACCGTCAGCACTCCGGACGCACGTGACGCTTTCGTTAGAGGTGGAGCGCTAATAGGGGCACCTGTGATGTGTGGTGGTAGCGAGCTTTCAAACCGCCGTCTTTCAAAATTCACCGTCAGAACAGCGGACGCACGCCACGCTTCCGTTAGAGGTTGAACGCTAATAGGGGCGAGTGTGATGTGCCGTGGTAGCGAGCTTTAAAACCGCCGGCTTTCAAAAATCACCGTCAGCACTCCGGACGCACCTGACGCTTCCGTTAGAGGTGGAGCGCTAATAGGGGCACCAGTGATGTGCGGTGGAAGCGAGCTTTAGAAACCGCCGGCTTTCAAAATTCACCGTCAGATCACCGGACGCACGCCACGGTTCCGATAGAGGTGGAACGCTAATAGGGGCGCGTTTAATGTGCGGTGGTAGTGAGCATTAAAACCGCCGGCTTTCAAAAATCACCGTCAGCACTCCGGACGCACGCGACGCTTCCGTTAGAGGTGGAACGCTAATAGGGGCGCGTGTGATGTGACGTGGCAGCGAGCTTTAATACCGGCGGTTTTCAAATATCGCCGTCAGCACTCCGGACGCACGTGACGCTTTCGTTAGACGTGGAGCGCTAATAGGGGCACCTGTGATGTGCGGTGGTTGCGAGCTTTAAAAACCGCCGGCTTTCAAAATTCACCGTCAGAACAGCGGACGCACGCCACGCTTCCGTTAGAGGTGGAACGCTAATAGGGGTGCGTGTGATGTGCCGTGGTAGCGAGCTTTAAAACCGCCAGCTTTCAAAAATCACCGTCAGCACTCCGGACGCACGTGACGCTTTAGTAAGAGGTGGAGCGCTAATAGGGGCACCTCTGATGTGTGGTGGTAGCGAGCTTTAAAACCGCCGTCTTTCAAAATTCACTGTCAGAACAGCGGACGCACGCCACGCTTCCGTTAGAGTTGAACGCTAATAGGGGCGAATGTGATGTGCCGTGGTAGCGAGCTTTAAAACCGCCGGCTTTCAAAAATCACCGTCAGACTCCGGACGCACGTGACGCTTTCGTTAGAGGTGTGAGTGCTAATAGGGGCACCTGTGATGTGCGGTGGAAGCGAGCTTTAAAAACCGCCGGCTTTCAAAATTCACCGTCAGAACACCACCGCACGCGACGCTTACGTTAGAGGCGGAACGCTAATAGGGGCGCGTGTGATGTGCCGTGCCAGCGAGCTTTAAAACCGCCGGCTTTCACAAATCACCGTCAGCACTCCGGACGCACGTGACGCTTTCGTTTGAGGTGGAGCGCTTATAGGGGCACCGGTGATGTGCGTTGGTAGCGAGCTATAAAAACCGCCGGCTGTCAAAATTCACCGTCAGCACTCCGGACGCACGTGACGCTTTCGATAGAGGTGGAGCGCTAATAGGGGCACCTGTGATGTGCGGTGGTAGCGAGCTTCAAAAACCGCCGGCTTTCAAAATTCACCGTCAGAACACCGGACGCACGCCACGCTTCCGTTAGAGGTGGAACGCTAATAGGGGCGCGTGTGATGTGCCGTGGTAGCGAGCTTTAGATCCGCCGGCTTTCAAAAATCACTGTCAGCATTCTGCACGCACGTGACGCTTTCGTTAGAGGTGGAGCGCTAATAGGGGCACCTGTGATGTGCGGTGGTAGCGAGCTTTAAAAACCGCCGGCTTTCAAAATTCACCGTCAGAACACCGGACGCACGCGACGCTTCTGTTAGAGGTGGGACGCTAATAGGGGCGCGTGTGATGTGCCGTGGTAGCGAGCTTTAAAACCGCCTGCTTTCAAAAATCACCGTCAGCACTCCGGACGCACCTGACGCTTCCGTTAGAGGTGGAGCGCTAATAGGGGCACCTGTGATGTGCGGTGGAAGCGAGCTTTAGAAACCGCCGGCTTTCAAAATTCACCGTCAGATCACCGGACGCACGCCACGGTTCCGATAGAGGTGGAACGCTAATAGGGGCGCGTTTAATGTGCGGTGGTAGTGAGCATTAAAACCGCCGGCTTTCAAAAATCACCGTCAGCACTCCGGACGCACGCGACGCTTCCGTTAGAGGTGGAACGCTAATAGCGGCGCGTGTGATGTGCCGTGGTAGCGAGCTTTAAAACCGCCGGCTTTCAAAATCACCGTCAGCACTCCGGACGCAAGTGACGCTTTCGTTAGAGGCTGAGCGCTAATAGGGGCACCTGTGATGTGCGGTGGTAGCGAGCTTCAAAAACCGCCGGCTTTCAAAATTCACCGTCAGAACACCGGACGCACGCCACGCTTCCGTTAGAGGTGGAACGCTAATAGGGGCGAGTGTGATGTGCCGTGGTAGCGAGCTTTAAAACCGCCGGCTTTCAAAAATCACCGTCAGACTCCGGACGCACGTGACGCTTTCGTTAGAGGTGGAGCGATAATAGGGGCACCTGTGATGTGCGGTGGTAGCGAGCTTTAAAAACCGCCGGCTTTCAAAATTCACCGTCAGAACACCGGACGCACGCGACGCTTCTGTTAGAGGTGGGACGCTAATAGGGGCGCGTGTGATGTGCCGTGGTAGCGAGCTTTAAAACCGCCGGCTTTCAAAAATCACCGTCAGCACTCCGGACGCACGTGACGCTTTCTATAAAGGTGTAGCGCTAATAGGGGCAACTGTGATGTGCGGTGGTAGCGAGCTTTAAAAACCGCCGGCTTTCAAAACTCACCGTCAGAACACCGGACGCACGCCACGCTTCCGTTAGAGGTGGAACGCTAATAGGGGCGCGTGTGATGTGCCGTGGTAGCGAGCTTTAAAACCGCCGGCTTTCAAAAATCACCGTCAGCACTCCGGACGCACGTGACGCTTTAGTTAGAGGTGGAGCGCTAATAGGCGCACCTGTGATGTGCGGTGGTAGCGAGCTTTAAAAACCGCCGGCTTTCAAAATTCACCGTCAGAACAGCGGACGCACGCCACGCTTCCGTTTGAGGTGGAACGCTAATAGGGGCGCGTGTGATGTGACGTGGCAGCGAGCTTTAATACCGGCGGCTTTCAAATATCGCCGTCAGCACTCCGGACGCACGTGACGCTTTAGTTAGAGGTGGAGCGCTAATAGGGGCACCTGTGATGTGTGGTGGTAGCGAGCTTTAAAACCGCCGTCTTTCAAAATTCACCGTCAGAACAGCGGACGCACGCCACGCTTCCGTTAGAGGTTGAACGCTAATAGGGGCGAGTGTGATGTGCCGTGGTAGCGAGCTTTAAAACCGCCGGCTTTCAAAAATCACCGTCAGACTTCAGACGCACGTGACGCTTTCGTTAGAGGTGGAGCGATAATAGGGGCACCTGTGATGTGCGGTGGTAGCGAGCTTTAAAAACCGCCGGCTTTCAAAATTCACCGTCAGAACACCGGACGCACGCGACGCTTCTGTTAGAGGTGGGACGCTAATAGGGGCGCGTGTGATGTGCCGTGGTAGCGAGCTTTAAAACCGCCGGCTTTCAAAAATCACCGTCAGCACTCCGGACGCACGTGACGCTTTCTATAAAGGTGTAGCGCTAATAGGGGCAACTGTGATGTGCGGTGGTAGCGAGCTTTAAAAACCGCCGGCTTTCAAAACTCACCGTCAGAACACCGGACGCACGCCACGCTTCCGTTAGAGGTGGAACGCTAATAGGGGCGCGTGTGATGTGCCGTGGTAGCGAGCTTTAAAACCGCCGGCTTTCAAAAATCACCGTCAGCACTCCGGACGCACGTGACGCTTTAGTTAGAGGTGGAGCGCTAATAGGCGCACCTGTGATGTGCGGAGGTAGCGAGCTTTAAAAACCGCCGGCTTTCAAAATTCACCGTCAGAACAGCGGACGCACGCCACGCTTCCGTTAGAGGTGGAACGCTAATAGGGGCGCGTGTGATGTGACGTGGCAGCGAGCTTTAATACCGGCGGCTTTCAAATATCGCCGTCAGCACTCCGGACGCACGTGACGCTTTCGTTAGACGTGGAGCGCTAATAGGGGCACCTGTGATGTGCGGTGGTTGCGAGCTTTAAAAACCGCCGGCTTTCAAAATTCACCCTCAGAACACCAGACGCACGCGACGCTTCCGTTAGAGGTGGAACGCTAATAGGGGCGCGTGTGATGTGCCGTGGTAGCGAGCTTTAAAACCGCCAGCTTTCAAAAATCACCGTCAGCACTCCGGACGCACGTGACGCTTTAGTTAGAGGTGGAGCGCTAATAGGGGCACCTCTGATGTGTGGTGGTAGCGAGCTTTAAAACCGCCGTCTTTCAAAATTCACTGTCAGAACAGCGGACGCACGCCACGCTTCCGTTAGAGTTGAACGCTAATAGGGGCGAATGTGATGTGCCGTGGTAGCGAGCTTTAAAACCGCCGGCTTTCAAAAATCACCGTCAGACTCCTGACGCACGTGACGCTTTCGTTAGAGGTGTGAGTGCTAATAGGGGCACCTGTGATGTGCGGTGGAAGCGAGCTTTAAAAACCGCCGGCTTTCAAAATTCACCGTCAGAACACCACCGCACGCGACGCTTACGTTAGAGGCGGAACGCTAATAGGGGCGCGTGTGATGTGCCGTGGCAGCGAGCTTTAAAACCGCCGGCTTTCACAAATCACCGTCAGCACTCCGGACGCACGTGACGCTTTCGTTTGAGGTGGAGCGCTTATAGGGGCAGCTGTAATGTGCGGTGGTAGCGAGCTATAAAAACCGCCGGCTGTCAAAATTCACCGTCAGCACTCCGGACGCACGTGACGCTTTCGATAGAGGTGGAGCGCTAATAGGGGCACCTGTGATGTGCGGTGGTAGCGAGCTTCAAAATCCGCCGGCTTTCAAAATTCACCGTCAGAACACCGGACGCACGCCACGCTTCCGTTAGAGGTGGAACGCTAATAGGGGCGCGTGTGATGTGCCGTAGTAGCGAGCTTTAAAACCGCCTGCTTTCAAAAATCACCGTCAGCACTCCGGACGCACGTGACGCTTCCGTTAGAGGTGGAGCGCTAATAGGGGCACCTGTGATGTGCGGTGGTAGCGAGCCTTAGAAACCGCCGGCTTTCAAAATTCACCGTCAGAACACCGGACGCACGCGACGCTTCTGTTAGAGGTGGGACGCTAATAGGGGCGCGTGTGATGTGCCGTGGTAGCGAGCTTTAAAACCGCCTGCTTTCAAAAATCACCGTCAGCACTCCGGACGCACGTGACGCTTCCGTTAGAGGTGGAGCGCTAATAGGGGCACCTGTGATGTGCGGTGGTAGCGAGCTTTAGAAACCGCCGGCTTTCAAAATTCACCGTCAGATCACCGGACGCACGCCACGCTTCCGATAGAGGTGGAACGCTAATAGGGGCGCGTTTAATGTGCGGTGGTAGTGAGCATTAAAACCGCCGGCTTTCAAAAATCACCGTCAGCACTCCGGACGCACGCGACGCTTCCGTTAGAGGTGGACCGCTAATAGCGGCGCGTGTGATGTGCCGTGGTAGCGAGCTTTAAAACCGCCGGCTTTCAAAATCACCGTCAGCACTCCGGACGCAAGTGACGCTTTCGTTTGAGGTGGAGCGCTAATAGGGGCACCGGTGATGTGCGGTGGTAGCGAGCTTTAAAAACCGCCGACTTTCAAAATTCACCGTCAGAACAGCGGACGCACGCCACGCTTCCGTTAGAGGTGGAGCGCTAATAGGGGCGCGTGTGATGTGCTGTGGCAGCGAGCTTTAAAACCGCCGGCTTTGAAAAATCACCGTCAGCACTCCGGACGCACGTGACGCTTTCGTTAGAGGTGGAGCGCTAATAGGGGCACCTGTGATGTGTGGTGGTAGCGAGCTTTAAAACCGCCGTCTTTCAAAATTCACCGTCAGAACAGCGGACGCACGCCACGCTTCCGTTAGAGGTTGAACGCTAATAGGGGCGAGTGTGATGTGCCGTGGTAGCGAGCTTTAAAACCGCCGGCTTTCAAAAATCACCGTCAGACTCCGGACGCACGTGACGCTTTCGTTAGAGGTGTGAGTGCTAATAGGGGCACCTGTGATGTGCGGTGGTAGCGAGCTTTAAAAACCGCCGGCTTTCAAAATTCACCGTCAGAACAGCGGACGCACGCCACGCTTCCGTTAGAGGTGGAACGCTAATAGGGGCGCGTGTGATGTGACGTGGCAGCGAGCTTTAATACCGGCGGCTTTCAAATATCGCCGTCAGCACTCCGGACGCACGTGACGCTTTCGTTAGACGTGGAGCGCTAATAGGGGCACCTGTGATGTGCGGTGGTTGCGAGCTTTAAAAACCGCCGGCTTTCAAAATTCACCCTCAGAACACCAGACGCACGCGACGCTTCCGTTAGAGGTGGAACGCTAATAGGGGCGCGTGTGATGTGCCGTGGTAGCGAGCTTTAAAACCGCCAGCTTTCAAAAATCACCGTCAGCACTCCGGACGCACGTGACGCTTTAGTTAGAGGTGGAGCGCTAATAGGGGCACCTCTGATGTGTGGTGGTAGCGAGCTTTAAAACCGCCGTCTTTCAAAATTCACTGTCAGAACAGCGGACGCACGCCACGCTTCCGTTAGAGTTGAACGCTAATAGGGGCGAATGTGATGTGCCGTGGTAGCGAGCTTTAAAACCGCCGGCTTTCAAAAATCACCGTCAGACTCCGGACGCACGTGACGCTTTCGTTAGAGGTGTGAGTGCTAATAGGGGCACCTGTGATGTGCGGTGGAAGCGAGCTTTAAAAACCGCCGGCTTTCAAAATTCACCGTCAGAACACCACCGCACGCGACGCTTACGTTAGAGGCGGAACGCTAATAGGGGCGCGTGTGATGTGCCGTGGCAGCGAGCTTTAAAACCGCCGGCTTTCACAAATCACCGTCAGCACTCCGGACGCACGTGACGCTTCCGTTAGAGGTGGAGCGCTAATAGGGGCACCTGTGATGTGCGGTGGTAGCGAGCTTTAGAAACCGCCGGCTTTCAAAATTCACCGTCAGATCACCGGACGCACGCCACGCTTCCGATAGAGGTGGAACGCTAATAGGGGCGCGTTTAATGTGCGGTGGTAGTGAGCATTAAAACCGCCGGCTTTCAAAAATCACCGTCAGCACTCCGGACGCACGCGACGCTTCCGTTAGAGGTGGACCGCTAATAGCGGCGCGTGTGATGTGCCGTGGTAGCGAGCTTTAAAACCGCCGGCTTTCAAAATCACCGTCAGCACTCCGGACGCAAGTGACGCTTTCGTTTGAGGTGGAGCGCTAATAGGGGCACCGGTGATGTGCGGTGGTAGCGAGCTTTAAAAACCGCCGACTTTCAAAATTCACCGTCAGAACAGCGGACGCACGCCACGCTTCCGTTAGAGGTGGAGCGCTAATAGGGGCGCGTGTGATGTGCTGTGGCAGCGAGCTTTAAAACCGCCGGCTTTGAAAAATCACCGTCAGCACTCCGGACGCACGTGACGCTTTCGTTAGAGGTGGAGCGCTAATAGGGGCACCTGTGATGTGTGGTGGTAGCGAGCTTTAAAACCGCCGTCTTTCAAAATTCACCGTCAGAACAGCGGACGCACGCCACGCTTCCGTTAGAGGTTGAACGCTAATAGGGGCGAGTGTGATGTGCCGTGGTAGCGAGCTTTAAAACCGCCGGCTTTCAAAAATCACCGTCAGACTCCGGACGCACGTGACGCTTTCGTTAGAGGTGTGAGTGCTAATAGGGGCACCTGTGATGTGCGTGGTAGCGAGCTTTAAAAACCGCCGGCTTTCAAAATTCACCGTCAGAACAGCGGACGCACGCCACGCTTCCGTTAGAGGTGGAACGCTAATAGGGGCGCGTGTGATGTGACGTGGCAGCGAGCTTTAATACCGGCGGCTTTCAAATATCGCCGTCAGCACTCCGGACGCACGTGACGCTTTCGTTAGACGTGGAGCGCTAATAGGGGCACCTGTGATGTGCGGTGGTTGCGAGCTTTAAAAACCGCCGGCTTTCAAAATTCACCCTCAGAACACCAGACGCACGCGACGCTTCCGTTAGAGGTGGAACGCTAATAGGGGCGCGTGTGATGTGCCGTGGTAGCGAGCTTTAAAACCGCCAGCTTTCAAAAATCACCGTCAGCACTCCGGACGCACGTGACGCTTTAGTTAGAGGTGGAGCGCTAATAGGGGCACCTCTGATGTGTGGTGGTAGCGAGCTTTAAAACCGCCGTCTTTCAAAATTCACTGTCAGAACAGCGGACGCACGCCACGCTTCCGTTAGAGTTGAACGCTAATAGGGGCGAATGTGATGTGCCGTGGTAGCGAGCTTTAAAACCGCCGGCTTTCAAAAATCACCGTCAGACTCCGGACGCACGTGACGCTTTCGTTAGAGGTGTGAGTGCTAATAGGGGCACCTGTGATGTGCGGTGGAAGCGAGCTTTAAAAACCGCCGGCTTTCAAAATTCACCGTCAGAACACCACCGCACGCGACGCTTACGTTAGAGGCGGAACGCTAATAGGGGCGCGTGTGATGTGCCGTGGCAGCGAGCTTTAAAACCGCCGGCTTTCACAAATCACCGTCAGCACTCCGGACGCACGTGACGCTTTCGTTTGAGGTGGAGCGCTTATAGGGGCACCGGTGATGTGCGGTGGTAGCGAGCTATAAAAACCGCCGGCTGTCAAAATTCACCGTCAGCACTCCGGACGCACCTGACGCTTCCGTTAGAGGTGGAGCGCTAATAGGGGCACCTGTGATGTGCGGTGGAAGCGAGGTTTAGAAACCGCCGGCTTTCAAAATTCACCGTCAGATCACCGGACGCACGCCACGGTTCCGATAGAGGTGGAACGCTAATAGGGGCGCGTGTGATGTGCCGTGGTAGCGAGCTTTAAAACCGCCTGCTTTCAAAAATCACCGTCAGCACTCCGGACGCACGTGACGCTTCCGTTAGAGGTGGAGCGTTAATAGGGGCACCTGTGATGTGCGGTGGTAGCGAGCTTTAGAAACCGCCGGCTTTCAAAATTCACCGTCAGATCACCGGACGCACGCCACGCTTCCGATAGAGGTGGAACGCTAATAGGGGCGCGTTTAATGTGCGGTGGTAGTGAGCATTAAAACCGCCGGCTTTCAAAAATCACCGTCAGCACTCCGGACGCACGCGACGCTTCCGTTAGAGGTGGACCGCTAATAGCGGCGCGTGTGATGTGCCGTGGTAGCGAGCTTTAAAACCGCCGGCTTTCAAAATCACCGTCAGCACTCCGGACGCAAGTGACGCTTTCGTTTGAGGTGGAGCGCTAATAGGGGCACCGGTGATGTGCGGTGGTAGCGAGCTTTAAAAACCGCCGACTTTCAAAATTCACCGTCAGAACAGCGGACGCACGCCACGCTTCCGTTAGAGGTGGAGCGCTAATAGGGGCGCGTGTGATGTGCTGTGGCAGCGAGCTTTAAAACCGCCGGCTTTGAAAAATCACCGTCAGCACTCCGGACGCACGTGACGCTTTCGTTAGAGGTGGAGCGCTAATAGGGGCACCTGTGATGTGTGGTGGTAGCGAGCTTTCAAACCGCCGTCTTTCAAAATTCACCGTCAGAACAGCGGACGCACGCCACGCTTCCGTTAGAGGTTGAACGCTAATAGGGGCGAGTGTGATGTGCCGTGGTAGCGAGCTTTAAAACCGCCGGCTTTCAAAAATCACCGTCAGCACTCCGGACGCACCTGACGCTTCCGTTAGAGGTGGAGCGCTAATAGGGGCACCAGTGATGTGCGGTGGAAGCGAGCTTTAGAAACCGCCGGCTTTCAAAATTCACCGTCAGATCACCGGACGCACGCCACGGTTCCGATAGAGGTGGAACGCTAATAGGGGCGCGTTTAATGTGCGGTGGTAGTGAGCATTAAAACCGCCGGCTTTCAAAAATCACCGTCAGCACTCCGGACGCACGCGACGCTTCCGTTAGAGGTGGAACGCTAATAGGGGCGCGTGTGATGTGACGTGGCAGCGAGCTTTAATACCGGCGGTTTTCAAATATCGCCGTCAGCACTCCGGACGCACGTGACGCTTTCGTTAGACGTGGAGCGCTAATAGGGGCACCTGTGATGTGCGGTGGTTGCGAGCTTTAAAAACCGCCGGCTTTCAAAATTCACCGTCAGAACAGCGGACGCACGCCACGCTTCCGTTAGAGGTGGAACGCTAATAGGGGCGCGTGTGATGTGCCGTGGTAGCGAGCTTTAAAACCGCCAGCTTTCAAAAATCACCGTCAGCACTCCGGACGCACGTGACGCTTTAGTTAGAGGTGGAGCGCTAATAGGGGCACCTCTGATGTGTGGTGGTAGCGAGCTTTAAAACCGCCGTCTTTCAAAATTCACTGTCAGAACAGCGGACGCACACCACGCTTCCGTTAGAGTTGAACGCTAATAGGGGCGAATGTGATGTGCCGTGGTAGCGAGCTTTAAAACCGCCGGCTTTCAAAAATCACCGTCAGACTCCGGACGCACGTGACGCTTTCGTTAGAGGTGTGAGTGCTAATAGGGGCACCTGTGATGTGCGGTGGAAGCGAGCTTTAAAAACCGCCGGCTTTCAAAATTCACCGTCAGAACACCACCGCACGCGACGCTTACGTTAGAGGCGGAACGCTAATAGGGGCGCGTGTGATGTGCCGTGCCAGCGAGCTTTAAAACCGCCGGCTTTCACAAATCACCGTCAGCACTCCGGACGCACGTGACGCTTTCGTTTGAGGTGGAGCGCTTATAGGGGCACCGGTGATGTGCGGTGGTAGCGAGCTATAAAAACCGCCGGCTGTCAAAATTCACCGTCAGCACTCCGGACGCACGTGACGCTTTCGATAGAGGTGGAGCGCTAATAGGGGCACCTGTGATGTGCGGTGGTAGCGAGCTTCAAAAACCGCCGGCTTTCAAAATTCACCGTCAGAACACCGGACGCACGCCACGCTTCCGTTAGAGGTGGAACGCTAATAGGGGCGCGTGTGATGTGCCGTGGTAGCGAGCTTTAGATCCGCCGGCTTTCAAAAATCACTGTCAGCATTCTGCACGCACGTGACGCTTTCGTTAGAGGTGGAGCGCTAATAGGGGCACCTGTGATGTGCGGTGGTAGCGAGCTTTAAAAACCGCCGGCTTTCAAAATTCACCGTCAGAACACCGGACGCACGCGACGCTTCTGTTAGAGGTGGGACGCTAATAGGGGCGCGTGTGATGTGCCGTGGTAGCGAGCTTTAAAACCGCCTGCTTTCAAAAATCACCGTCAGCACTCCGGACGCACCTGACGCTTCCGTTAGAGGTGGAGCGCTAATAGGGGCACCTGTGATGTGCGGTGGAAGCGAGCTTTAGAAACCGCCGGCTTTCAAAATTCACCGTCAGATCACCGGACGCACGCCACGGTTCCGATAGAGGTGGAACGCTAATAGGGGCGCGTTTAATGTGCGGTGGTAGTGAGCATTAAAACCGCCGGCTTTCAAAAATCACCGTCAGCACTCCGGACGCACGCGACGCTTCCGTTAGAGGTGGAACGCTAATAGCGGCGCGTGTGATGTGCCGTGGTAGCGAGCTTTAAAACCGCCGGCTTTCAAAATCACCGTCAGCACTCCGGACGCAAGTGACGCTTTCGTTAGAGGTGGAGCGCTAATAGGGGCACCGGTGATGTGCGGTGGTAGCGAGCTTTAAAAACCGCCGACTTTCAAAATTCACCGTCAGAACAGCGGACGCACGCCACGCTTCCGTTAGAGGTGGAGCGCTAATAGGGGCGCGTGTGATGTGCTGTGGCAGCGAGCTTTAAAACCGCCGGCTTTGAAAAATCACCGTCAGCACTCCGGACGCACGTGACGCTTTCGTTAGAGGTGGAGCGCTAATAGGGGCACCTGTGATGTGTGGTGGTAGCGAGCTTTAAAACCGCCGTCTTTCAAAATTCACCGTCAGAACAGCGGACGCACGCCACGCTTCCGTTAGAGGTTGAACGCTAATAGGGGCGAGTGTGATGTGCCGTGGTAGCGAGCTTTAAAACCGCCGGCTTTCAAAAATCACCGTCAAACTCCGGACGCACGTGACGCTTTCGTTAGAGGTGTGAGTGCTAATAGGGGCACCTGTGATGTGCGGTGGTAGCGAGCTTTAAAAACCGCCGGCTTTCAAAATTCACCGTCAGAACACCGGACGCACGCGACGCTTACGTTAGAGGCGGAACGCTAATAGGGGCGCGTGTGATGTGCCGTGGTAGCGAGCTTTAAATCCGCCGGCTTTCAAAAATCACTGTCAGCACTCTGCACGCACGTGACGCTTTCGTTAGAGGTGGAGCGCTAATAGGGGCACCTGTGATGTGCGGTGGTAGCGAGCTTTAAAAACCGCCGGCTTTCAAAATTCACCGTCAGAACACCGGACGCACGCGACGCTTCTGTTAGAGGTGGGACGCTAATAGGGGCGCGTGTGATGTGCCGTGGTAGCGAGCTTTAAAACCGCCGGCTTTCAAAAATCACCGTCAGCACTCCGGACGCACGTGACGCTTTCTATAAAGGTGTAGCGCTAATAGGGGCAACTGTGATGTGCGGTGGTAGCGAGCTTTAAAAACCGCCGGCTTTCAAAATTCACCGTCAGAACACCGGACGCACGCGACGCTTCTGTTAGAGGTGGGACGTTAATAGGGGCGCGTGTGTTGTGCCGTGGTAGCGAGCTTTAAAACCGCCTGCTTTCAAAAATCACCGTCAGCACTCCGGACGCACGTGACGCTTCCGTTAGAGGTGGAGCGCTAATAGGGGCACCTGTGATGTGCGGTGGTAGCGAGCTTTAGAAACCGCCGGCTTTCAAAATTCACCGTCAGATCACCGGACGCACGCCACGCTTCCGATAGAGGTGGAACGCTAATAGCGGCGCATGTGATGTGCCGTGGTAGCGACCTTTAAAACCGCCGGCTTTCAAAATCACCGTCAGCACTCCGGACGCAAGTGACGCTTTCGTTAGAGGTGGAGCGCTAATAGGGGCACCGGTGATGTGCGGTGGTAGCGAGCTTTAAAAACCGCCGACTTTCAAAATTCACCGTCAGAACACCGGACGCACGCCTCGCTTCTGTTAGAGGTGGAACGATAATAGGGGCACGTGTGATGTACCGTGGTAGCGAGCTTTAAAACCGCCGGCTTTCAAAAATCACCGTCAGCACTCCGGACGCACGCGACGCTTCCGTTATAGGTGGAACGCTAATAGGGGCGCGTGTGATGTGCCGTGGTAGCGAGCTTTAAAACCGCCGGCTTTCAAAAATCACCGTCAGCACTCCGGACGCACGTGACGCTTTCCTTAGAGGTGGAGCGCTAATAGTGGCACCTGTGATGTGCGGTGGTAGCGAGCTTTAAAAACCGCCGGCTTTCAAAAATCGTCGTCAGCACTCCGGACGCACGTGACGCTTTCGTTAGACGTGGAGCGCTAATAGGGGCACCTGTGATGTGCGGTGGTAGCGAGCTTAAAAACCCGCCGGCTTTCAAAATTCACCGTCAGAACACCGGACGCACGGGACGTTCCCGTTGGAGGTGGAACGCTAATAGGGGCGCGTGTGATGTGCCGTGATAGCGAGCTTTAAAACCGCCGGCTTTCAAAAATCACCGTCAGCACTCCGGACGCACGCGACGCTTCCGTTAGAGGTGGAACGCTAATAGCGGCGCGTGTGATGTTCCGTGGTAGCGAGCTTTAAAACCGCCGGCTTTCAAAAATCACCGTCAGAACAGCGGACGCGCGCCACGCTTCCGTTAGAGGTGGAACGCTAATAGGGGCGCGTGTGATGTGCCGTGGCAGCGAGCTTTAAAACCGCCGGCTTTGAAATATCACCGTCAGCACTCCGGACGCACGTGACGCTTTCGTTAGAGGTGGAGCGCTAATAGGGGCACCTGTGATGTGCGGTGGAAGCGAGCTTTAAAAACCGCCGGCTTTCAAAATTCACCGTCAGAACACCACCGCACGCGACGCTTACGTTAGAGGCGGAACGCTAATAGGGGCGCGTGTGATGTGCCGTGGCAGCGAGCTTTAAAACCGCCGGCTTTCACAAATCACCGTCAGCACTCCGGACGCACGAGACGCTTTCGTTTGAGGTGGAGCGCTTATAGGGGCACCTGTGATGTGCGGTGGTAGCGAGCTATAAAAACCGCCGGCTGTCAAAATTCACCGTCAGCACTCCGGACGCAAGTGACGCTTTCGATAGAGGTGGAGCGCTAATAGGGGCACCTGTGATATGCGGTGGTAGCGAGCTTCAAAAACCGCCGGCTTTCAAAAATCACCGTCAGAACAGCGGACGCACGCCACGCTTCCGTTTGAGGTGGAACGCTATTAGGGGCGCGTGTGATGTGCCGTGGTAGCGAGCTTTAATTCCGCCGGCTTTCAAAAATCACTGTCAGCACTCTGCACGCACGTGACGCTTTCGTTAGAGGTGGAGCGCTAATAGGGGCACCTGTGATGTGCGGTGGTAGCGAGCTTTAAAAACCGCCGGCTTTCAAAATTCACCGTCAGAACACCGGACGCACGCGACGCTTCTGTTAGAGGTGGGACGCTAATAGGGGCGCGTGTGATGTGCCGTGGTAGCGAGCTTTAAAACCGCCTGCTTTCAAAAATCACCGTCAGCACTCCGGACGCACGTGACGCTTCCGTTAGAGGTGGAGCGCTAATAGGGGCACCTGTGATGTGCGGTGGTAGCGAGCTTTAGAAACCGCCGGCTTTCAAAATTCACCGTCAGATCACCGGACGCACGCCACGCTTCCGATAGAGGTGGAACGCTAATAGGGGCGCGTTTAATGTGCGGTGGTAGTGAGCATTAAAACCGCCGGTTTTTAAAAATAACCGTCAGCACTCCGGACGCACGCGACGCTTCCGTTAGAGGTGGACCGCTAATAGCGGCGCGTGTGATGTGCCGTGGTAGCGAGCTTTAAAACCGCCGGCTTTCAAAATCACCGTCAGCACTCCGGACGCAAGTGACGCTTTCGTTTGAGGTGGAGCGCTAATAGGGGCACCGGTGATGTGCGGTGGTAGCGAGCTTTAAAAACCGCCGACTTTCAAAATTCACCGTCAGAACAGCGGACGCACGCCACGCTTCCGTTAGAGGTGGAGCGCTAATAGGGGCGCGTTGGATGTGCTGTGGCAGCGAGCTTTAAAACCGCCGGCTTTGAAAAATCACCGTCAGCACTCCGGACGCACGTGACGCTTTCGTTAGAGGTGGAGCGCTAATAGGGGCACCTGTGATGTGTGGTGGTAGCGAGCTTTAAAACCGCCGTCTTTCAAAATTCACCGTCAGAACAGCGGACGCACGCCACGCTTCCGTTAGAGGTTGAACGCTAATAGGGGCGAGTGTGATGTGCCGTGGTAGCGAGCTTTAAAACCGCCGGCTTTCAAAAATCACCGTCAGACTCCGGACGCACGTGACGCTTTCGTTAGAGGTGTGAGTGCTAATAGGGGCACCTGTGATGTGCGGTGGTAGCGAGCTTTAAAAACCGCCGGCTTTCAAAATTCACCGTCAGAACAGCGGACGCACGCCACGCTTCCGTTAGAGGTGGAACGCTAATAGGGGCGCGTGTGATGTGACGTGGCAGCGAGCTTTATTACCGGCGGCTTTCAAATATCGCCGTCAGCACTCCGGACGCACGTGACGCTTTCGTTAGACGTGGAGCGCTAATAGGGGCACCTGTGATGTGCGGTGGTTGCGAGCTTTAAAAACCGCCGGCTTTCAAAATTCACCCTCAGAACACCAGACGCACGCGACGCTTCCGTTAGAGGTGGAACGCTAATAGGGGCGCGTGTGATGTGCCGTGGTAGCGAGCTTTAAAACCGCCAGCTTTCAAAAATCACCGTCAGCACTCCGGACGCACGTGACGCTTTAGTTAGAGGTGGAGCGCTAATAGGGGCACCTCTGATGTGTGGTGGTAGCGAGCTTTAAAACCGCCGTCTTTCAAAATTCACTGTCAGAACAGCGGACGCACGCCACGCTTCCGTTAGAGTTGAACGCTAATAGGGGCGAATGTGATGTGCCGTGGTAGCGAGCTTTAAAACCGCCGGCTTTCAAAAATCACCGTCAGACTCCGGACGCACGTGACGCTTTCGTTAGAGGTGTGAGTGATAATAGGGGCACCTGTGATGTGCGGTGGAAGCGAGCTTTAAAAACCGCCGGCTTTCAAAATTCACCGTCAGAACACCACCACACGCGACGCTTACGTTAGAGGCGGAACGCTAATAGGGGTGCGTGTGATGTGCCGTGGCAGCGAGCTTTAAAACCGCCGGCTTTCACAAGTCACCGTCAGCACTCCGGACGCACGTGACGCTTTCGTTTGAGGTGGAGCGCTTATAGGGGCACCGGTGATGTGCGGTGGTAGCGAGCTATAAAAACCGCCGGCTGTCAAAATTCACCGTCAGCACTCCGGACGCACGTGACGCTTTCGATAGAGGTGGAGCGCTAATAGGGGCACCTGTGATGTGCGGTGGTAGCGAGCTTCAAAAACCGCCGGTTTTCAAAATTCACCGTCAGAACACCGGACGCACGCCACGCTTCCGTTAGAGGTGGAACGCTAATAGGGGCGCGTGTGATGTGCCGTGGTAGCGAGCTTTAGATCCGCCGGCTTTCAAAAATCACTGTCAGCATTCTGCACGCACGTGACGCTTTCGTTAGAGGTGGAGCGCTAATAGGGGCACCTGTGATGTGCGGTGGTAGCGAGCTTTAAAAACCGCCGGCTTTCAAAATTCACCGTCAGAACACCGGACGCACGCGACGCTTCTGTTAGAGGTGGGACGCTAATAGGGGCGCGTGTGATGTGCCGTGGTAGCGAGCTTTAAAACCGCCTGCTTTCAAAAATCACCGTCAGCACTCCGGACGCACCTGACGCTTCCGTTAGAGGTGGAGCGCTAATAGGGGCACCAGTGATGTGCGGTGGAAGCGAGCTTTAGAAACCGCCGGCTTTCAAAATTCACCGTCAGATCACCGGACGCACGCCACGGTTCCGATAGAGGTGGAACGCTAATAGGGGCGCGTTTAATGTGCGGTGGTAGTGAGCATTAAAACCGCCGGCTTTCAAAAATCACCGTCAGCACTCCGGACGCACGCGACGCTTCCGTTAGAGGTGGAACGCTAATAGCGGCGCGTGTGATGTGCCGTGGTAGCGAGCTTTAAAACCGCCGGCTTTCAAAATCACCGTCAGCACTCCGGACGCAAGTGACGCTTTCGTTAGAGGTGGAGCGCTAATAGGGGCACCGGTGATGTGCGGTGGTAGCGAGCTTTAAAAACCGCCGACTTTCAAAATTCACCGTCAGAACAGCGGACGCACGCCACGCTTCCGTTAGAGGTGGAGCGCTAATAGGGGCGCGTGTGATGTGCTGTGGCAGCGAGCTTTAAAACCGCCGGCTTTGAAAAATCACCGTCAGCACTCCGAACGCACGTGACGCTTTCGTTAGAGGTGGAGCGCTAATAGGGGCACCTGTGATGTGTGGTGGTAGCGAGCTTTAAAACCGCCGTCTTTCAAAATTCACCGTCAGAACAGCGGACGCACGCCACGCTTCCGTTAGAGGTTGAACGCTAATAGGGGCGAGTGTGATGTGCCGTGGTAGCGAGCTTTAAAACCGCCGGCTTTCAAAAATCACCGTCAAACTCCGGACGCACGTGACGCTTTCGTTAGAGGTGTGAGTGCTAATAGGGGCACCTGTGATGTGCGGTGGTAGCGAGCTTTAAAAACCGCCGGCTTTCAAAATTCACCGTCAGAACACCGGACGCACGCGACGCTTACGTTAGAGGCGGAACGCTAATAGGGGCGCGTGTGATGTGCCGTGGTAGCGAGCTTTAAATCCGCCGGCTTTCAAAAATCACTGTCAGCACTCTGCACGGACGTGACGCTTTCGTTAGAGGTGGAGCGCCAATAGGGGCACCTGTGATGTGCGGTGGTAGCGAGCTTTAAAAACCGCCGGCTTTCAAAATTCACCGTCAGAACACCGGACGCACGCGACGCTTCTGTTAGAGGTGGGACGCTAATAGGGGCGCGTGTGATGTGCCGTGGTAGCGAGCTTTAAAACCGCCGGCTTTCAAAAATCACCGTCAGCACTCCGGACGCACGTGACGCTTTCTATAAAGGTGTAGCGCTAATAGGGGCAACTGTGATGTGCGGTGGTAGCGAGCTTTAAAAACCGCCGGCTTTCAAAATTCACCGTCAGAACACCGGACGCACGCGACGCTTCTGTTAGAGGTGGGACGTTAATAGGGGCGCGTGTGTTGTGCCGTGGTAGCGAGCTTTAAAACCGCCTGCTTTCAAAAATCACCGTCAGCACTCCGGACGCACGTGACGCTTCCGTTAGAGGTGGAGCGCTAATAGGGGCACCTGTGATGTGCGGTGGTAGCGAGCTTTAGAAACCGCCGGCTTTCAAAATTCACCGTCAGATCACCGGACGCACGCCACGCTTCCGATAGAGGTGGAACGCTAATAGCGGCGCGTGTGATGTGCCGTGGTAGCGACCTTTAAAACCGCCGGCTTTCAAAATCACCGTCAGCACTCCGGACGCAAGTGACGCTTTCGTTAGAGGTGGAGCGCTAATAGGGGCACCGGTGATGTGCGGTGGTAGCGAGCTTTAAAAACCGCCGACTTTCAAAATTCACCGTCAGAACACCGGACGCACGCCTCGCTTCTGTTAGAGGTGGAACGATAATAGGGGCACGTGTGATGTACCGTGGTAGCGAGCTTTAAAACCGCCGGCTTTCAAAAATCACCGTCAGCACTCCGGACGCACGCGACGCTTCCGTTATAGGTGGAACGCTAATAGGGGCGCGTGTGATGTGCCGTGGTAGCGAGCTTTAAAACCGCCGGCTTTCAAAAATCACCGTCAGCACTCCGGACGCACGTGACGCTTTCCGTTAGAGGTGGAGCGCTAATAGTGGCACCTGTGATGTGCGGTGGTAGCGAGCTTTAAAAACCGCCGGCTTTCAAAAATCGTCGTCAGCACTCCGGACGCACGTGACGCTTTCGTTAGACGTGGAGCGCTAATAGGGGCACCTGTGATGTGCGGTGGTAGCGAGCTTAAAAACCCGCCAGCTTTAAAAATTCACCCTCAGAACACCAGACGCACGCGACGCTTCCGTTAGAGGTGGAACGCTAATTGGGGCGCGTGTGATGTGCCGTGGTAGCGAGCTTTAAAACCGCCAGCTTTCAAAAATCACCTTCAGAACTCCGGACTCACGTGACGCTTTCGTTAGAGGTGGAGCGCTAATAGCGGCGCGTGTGATGTGCTGTGGTAGCGAGCTTTAAAACCGCCGGCTTTCAAAATCACCGTCAGCACTCCGGACGCAAGTGACGCTTTCGTTAGAGGTGGAGCGCTGATAGGGGAACCTGTGATGTGCGGTGGTAGCGAGCTTTAAAAACCGCCGGCTTTCAAAATTCACCGTCAGAACACCGGACGCACGGGACGCTCCCGTTTGAGGTGGAACGCTAATAGGGGCGCGTGTGATGTGCCGTGGTAGCGAGCTTTAAAACCGCCGGCTTTCAAAAATCACCGTCAGCACTCCGGACGCACGCGACGCTTCAGTTAGAGGTGGAGCGCTAATAGCGGCGCGTGTGATGTGTGCGTGGTAGCGAGCTTTAAAACCGCCGGCTTTCAAAAATCACCGTCAGAACAGCGGACGCGCGCCACGCTTCCGTTAGAGGTGGAACGCTAATAGGGGCGCGTGTGATGTGCCGTGGCAGCGAGCTTTAAAACCGCCGGCTTTGAAAAATCACCGTCAGCACTCCGGACGCACGTGACGCTTTCGTTAGAGGTGTGAGCGCTAATAGGGGCACCTGTGATGTGCGGTGGAAGCGAGCTTTAAAAACCGCCGGCTTTCAAAATTCACCGTCAGAACACCACCGCACGCGACGCTTACGTTAGAGGCGGAACGCTAATAGGGGCGCGTGTGATGTGCCGTGGCAGCGAGCTTTAAAACCGCCGGCTTTCACAAATCACCGTCAGCACTCCGGACGCACGTGACGCTTTCGTTTGAGGTGGAGCGCTTATAGGGGCACCTGTGATGTGCGGTGGTAGCGAGCTATAAAAACCGCCGGCTGTCAAAATTCACCGTCAGCACTCCGGACGCACGTGACGCTTTCGATAGAGGTGGAGCGCTAATAGGGGCACCTGTGATGTGCGGTGGTAGCGAGCTTCAAAAACCGCCGGCTTTCAAAATTCACCGTCAGAACACCGGACGCACGCCACGCTTCCGTTAGAGGTGGAACGCTAATAGGGGCGCGTGTGATGTGCCGTGGTAGCGAGCTTTAAATCCGCCGGCTTTCAAAAATCACTGTCAGCACTCTGCACGCACGTGACGCTTTCGTTAGAGGTGGAGCGCTAATAGGGGCACCTGTGATGTGCGGTGGTAGCGAGCTTTAAAAACCGCCGGCTTTCAAAATTCACCGTCAGAACACCGGACGCACGCGACGCTTCTGTTAGAGGTGGGACGCTAATAGGGGCGCGTGTGATGTGCCGTGGTAGCGAGCTTTAAAACCGCCTGCTTTCAAAAATCACCGTCAGCACTCCGGACGCACGTGACGCTTCCGTTAGAGGTGGAGCGCTAATAGGGGCACCTGTGATGTGCGGTGGTAGCGAGCTTTAGAAACCGCCGGCTTTCAAAATTCACCGTCAGATCACCGGACGCACGCCACGCTTCCGATAGAGGTGGAACGCTAATAGGGGCGCGTTTAATGTGCGGTGGTAGTGAGCATTAAAACCGCCGGCTTTCAAAAATCACCGTCAGCACTCCGGACGCACGCGACGCTTCCGTTAGAGGTGGAACGCTAATAGCGGCGCGTGTGATGTGCCGTGGTAGCGAGCTTTAAAACCGCCGGCTTTCAAAATCACCGTCAGCACTCCGGACGCAAGTGACGCTTTCGTTAGAGGTGGAGCGCTAATAGGGGCACCGGTGATGTGCGGTGGTAGCGAGCTTTAAAAACCGCCGACTTTCAAAATTCACCGTCAGAACAGCGGACGCACGCCACGCTTCCGTTAGAGGTGGAGCGCTAATAGGGGCGCGTGTGATGTGCTGTGGCAGCGAGCTTTAAAACCGCCGGCTTTGAAAAATCACCGTCAGCACTCCGGACGCACGTGACGCTTTCGTTAGAGGTGGAGCGCTAATAGGGGCACCTGTGATGTGTGGTGGTAGCGAGCTTTAAAACCGCCGGCTTTCAAAATTCACCGTCAGAACACCGGACGCACGCCACGCTTCCGTTAGAGGTTGAACGCTAATAGGGGCGCGTGTGATGTGCCGTGGTAGCGAGCTTTAAAACCGCCGGCTTTCAAAAATCACCGTCAGCACTCCGGACGCACGTGACGCTTTCGTTAGAGGTGTGAGCGCTAATAGGGGCACCTGTGATGTGCGGTGGTAGCGAGCTTTAAAAACCGCCGGCTTTCAAAATTCACCGTCAGAACACCGGACGCACGCGACGCTTCCGTTAGAGGTGGAACGCTAATAGGGGCGCGTGTGATGTGCCGTGGTAGCGAGCTTTAAAACCGCCGGCTTTCAAAAATCACGTCAGCACTCCGGACGCACGTGACGCTTTCGTTAGAGGTGGAGCGCTAATAGGGGCACCTGTGATGTGCGGTGGTAGCGAGCTTTAAAAACCGCCGGCTTTCAAAATTCACCGTCAGAACACCGGACGCACGCGACGCTTCCGTTAGAGGTGGAACGCTAATAGGGGCGCGTGTGATGTGCCGTGGTAGCGAGCTTTAAAACCGCCGGCTTTCAAAAATCACCGTCAGCACTCCGGACGCACGTGACGCTTTAGTTAGAGGTGGAGCGCTAATAGGGGCACACTGTGATGTGCGGTGGTAGCGAGCTTTAAAAACCGCCGGCTTTCAAAATTCACCGTCAGAACACCGGACGCACGCCACGCTTCCGTTAGAGGTGGAACGCTAATAGGGGCGCGTGTGATGTGCCGTGGCAGCGAGCTTTAAAACCGCCGGCTTTCAAAAATCGCCGTCAGCACTCCGGACGCACGTGACGCTTCCGTTAGACGTGGAGCGCTAATAGGGGCACCTGTGATGTGCGGTGGTAGCGAGCTTTAAAAACCGCCGGCTTTCAAAATTCACCGTCAGAACACCGGACGCACGCGACGCTTCCGATAGAGGTGGAGCGCTAATAGTGGCTCGTGTGATGTGCCGTGGTAGCGAGCTTTAAAACCGCCGGCTTTCAAAAATCACCGTCAGCACTGCGGACGCACGTGACGCTTTCGTTAGAGGTGGAGCGCTAATAGGGGCACCTGTGATGTGCGGTGGTAGCGAGCTTTAAAAACCGCCGGCTTTCAAAATTCACCGTCAGAACAGCGGACGCACGCCACGCTTCCGTTAGAGGTTGAACGCTAATAGGGGCGCGTGTGATGTGCCGTGGTAGCGAGCTTTAAATCCGCCGGCTTTCAAAAATCACTGTCAGCACTCCGGACGCACGTGACGCTTTCGTTAGAGGTGGAGCGCTAATAGCGGCGCGTGTGATGTGCCGTGGTAGCGAGCTTTAAAACCGCCGGCTTTCAAAATCACCGTCAGCACTCCGGACGCAAGTGACGCTTTCGTTAGAGGTGGAGCGCTAATAGGGGAACCTGTGATGTGCGGTGGTAGCGAGCTTTAAAAACCGCCGGCTTTCAAAATTCACCGTCAGAACACCGGACGCACGGGACGCTCCCGTTTGAGGTGGAACGCTAATAGGGGCGCGTGTGATGTGCCGTGATAGCGAGCTTTAAAACCGCCGGCTTTCAAAAATCACCGTCAGCACTCCGGACGCACGCGACGCTTCCGTTAGAGGTGGAACGCTAATAGCGGCGCGTGTGATGTTCCGTGGTAGCGAGCTTTAAAACCGCCGGCTTTCAAAAATCACCGTCAGCACTCCGGACGCACGCGACGCTTCCGTTAGAGGTGGAACGCTAATAGGGGCGCGTGTGATGTGCCGTGGTAGCGAGCTTTAAAACCGCCGGCTTTCAAAAATCACCGTCAGCACTCCGGACGCACGTGACGCTTTAGTTAGAGGTGGAGCGCTAATAGGGGCACCTGTGATGTGCGGTGGTGGCGAGCTTTAAAAACCGCCGACTTTCAAAATTCACCGTCAGAACAGCGGACGCGCGCCACGCTTCCGTTAGAGGTGGAACGCTAATAGTGGCGCGTGTGATGTGCCGTGGCAGCGAGCTTTAAAACCGCCGGCTTTGAAATATCACCGTCAGCACTCCGGACGCACGTGACGCTTTCGTTAGAGGTGGAGCGCTAATAGGGGCACCTGTGATGCGCGCTGGTAGCGAGCTTTAAAATCCGCCGGCTTTCAAAATTCACCGTCAGAACACCGGACGCACGCCACGCTTCTGTTAGAGGTGGAACGATAATAGGGGCACGTGTGATGTGCCGTGGTAGCGAGCTTTAAAACTGCCGGCTTTCAAAAATCCCCGTCAGCACTCCGGACGCACGCGACGCTTCCGTTAGAGGTGGAACGCTAATAGGGGCGCGTGTGATGTGCCGTGGTAGCGCGCTTTAAAACCGCCGGCTTTCAAAAATCACCGTCAGCACTCCGGACGCACGTGACGCTTTCGTTAGAGGTGGAGCGCTAATAGTGGCACCTGTGATGTGCGGTGGTAGCGAGATTTAAAAACCGCCGGCTTTCAAAAGTCACTGTCAGAACACCGGACGCACGCCAAGCTTCCGTTAGAGGTGGAACGCTAATAGAGGCGCGTGTGATGTGCTGTGGTAGCGAGCTTTAAAACCGCCGGCTTTCAAAAATCACCGTCAGCACTCCGGACGCACGTGACGCTCTCGTTAGACGTGGAGCGCTAATAGGGGCACCTGTGATGTGCGGTGGTAGCGAGCTTTAAAAACCGCCGGCTTTCAACATTCACCCTCAGAACACCAGACGCACGCGACGCTTCCGTTAGAGGTGGAACGCTAATAGTGGCTCGTGTGATGTGCCGTGGTAGCGAGCTTTAAAACCGCCGGCTTTCAAAAATCACCGTCAGCACTGCGGACGCACGTGACGCTTTCGTTAGAGGTGTGAGTGCTAATAGGGGCACCTGTGATGTGCGGTGGTAGCGAGCTTTAAAAACCGCCGGCTTTCAAAATTCACCGTCAGAACACCGGACGCACGCGACGCTTCCGTTAGAGGCGGAACGCTAATAGGGGCGCGTGTGATGTGCCGTGGCAGCGAGCTTTAAAACCGCCGGCTTTCAAAAATCACCGTCAGCACTCCGGACGCACGCGACGCTTCCGTTAGAGGTGGAACGCTAATAGGGGCGCGACTGATGTGCCGTGGTAGCGAGCTTTAAAACCGCCGGCTTTCAAAAATCACCGTCAGCACTCCGGACGCACGTGACGCTTTCGTTAGAGGTGGAGCGCTAATAGTGGCACCTGTGATGTGCGGTGGGAGCGAGCTTTAAAAACCGCCGGCTTTCAAAACTCACCGTCAGAACACCGGACGCACGCCACGCTTCCGTTAGAGGTGGAACGCTAATAGAGGCGCGTGTGATGTGCCGTGGTAGCGAGCTTTAAAACCGCCGGCTTTCAAAAATCACCGTCAGCACTCCGGACGCACGTGAAGCTTTAGATAGAGGTGGAGCGCTAAGAGGCGCACCTGTGATGTGCGGTAGTAGCGAGCTTTAAAAACCGCCGGCTTTCAAAATTCACCGTCAGAACAGCGGACGCACGCCATGCTTCCGTTAGAGGTGGAACGCTAATAGGGGCGCGTGTGATGTGCCGTGGCAGCGAGCTTTAAAACCGCCGGCTTTCAAAAATCGCCGTCAGCACTCCGGACGCACGTGACGCTTTCGTTAGACGTGGAGCGCTAATAGGGGCACCTTTGATGTGCGGTGGTAGCGAGCTTTAAAACCCGCCGGCTTTCAAAATTCACCCTCAGAACACCAGACGCACGCGACGCTTTCGTTAGAGGTAGAACGCTAATAGGGGCGCGTGTGATGTGCCGTGGTAGCGAGCTTTAAAACCGCCAGCTTTCAAAAATCACCGTCAGCACTCCGGACTCACGTGACGCTTTAGTTAGAGGTGGAGCGCTAATAGGCGCACCTGTGATGTGCGGTGGTAGCGAGCTTTAAAACCGCCGGCTTTCAAAAATCACCGTCAGCACTCCGGACGCACGCGACGCTTCCGTTAGAGGTGGAACGCTAATAGGGGCGCGTGTGATTTGCCGTCTTAGCGAGCTTTAAAACCGCCGGCTTTCAAAAATCACCGTCAGCACTCCGGACGCACGTGATGCTTTCGTTTGAGGTGTAGCGCTAATAGGGGCACCTGTGATGTGCGGTGGTAGCGAGCTATAAAAACCGCCGGCTGTCAAAATTCACCGTCAGCACTCCGGACGCACGTGACGCTTTTGTTATAGGTGGAGCGCTAATAGGGGCACCTGTGATGTGCGGTGGTAGCGAGCTTTAAAACCGCCAGCTTTCAAAACTCACCGTCAGAACACCGGACGCACGCCACGCTTCCGTTAGAGGTGGAACGCTAATAGGGGCGCGTGTGATGTGCCGTGGTAGCGAGCTTTAAAACCGCCGGCTTTCAAAAATCACCGTCAGCACTCCGGACGCACGTGACGCTTTAGTTAGAGGTGGAGCGCTAATAGGCGCACCTGTGATGTGCGGTGGTAGCGAGCTTTAAAAACCGCCGGCTTTCAAAATTCACCGTCAGAATACCGGACGCACGCCACGCTTCCGTTAGAGGTGGAACGCTAATAGGGGCGCGTGTGATGTGCCGTGGCAGCGAGCTTTAAAACCGCCGGCTTTCAAAAATCGCCGTCAGCACTCCGGACGTACGTGAAGCTTTCGTTAGACGTGGAGCGCTAATAGGGGCACCTGTGATGTGCGGTGGTAGCGAGCTTTAAAAACCGCCGGCTTTCAAAATTCACCCTCAGAACACCAGACGCACGCGACGCTTCCGTTAGAGGTGGAGCGCAAATAGTGGCTCGTGTGATGTGCCGTGGTGGCGAGCTTTAAAACCGCCGGCTTTCAAAAATCACCGTCAGCACTGCGGATGCACGTGACGCTTTAGTTAGAGGTGGAACGCTAATAGGCGCACCTGTGATGTGCGGTGGTACCGAGCTTTAAAAACCGCCGGCTTTCAAAATTCACCGTCAGAACAGCGGACGCACGCCACGCTTCCGTTAGAGGTTGAACGCTAATAGGGGCGCGTGTGATGTGCCGTGGTAGCGAGCTTTAAATCCGCCGGCTTTCAAAAATCACTGTCAGCACTCCGGACGCACGTGACGCTTTCGTTAGAGGTGGAGCGCTAATAGCGGCGCGTGTGATGTGCCGTGGTAGCGAGCTTTAAAACCGCCGGCTTTCAAAATCACCGTCAGCACTCCGGACGCAAGTGACGCTTTCGTTAGAGGTGGAGCGCTAATAGGGGAACCTGTGATGTGCGGTGGTAGCGAGCTTTAAAAACCGCCGGCTTTCAAAATTCACCGTCAGAACACCGGACGCACGGGACGCTCCCGTTTGAGGTGGAACGCTAATAGGGGCGCGTGTGATGTGCCGTGATAGCGAGCTTTAAAACCGCCGGCTTTCAAAAATCACCGTCAGCACTCCGGACGCACGCGACGCTTCCGTTAGAGGTGGAACGCTAATAGCGGCGCGTGTGATGTTCCGTGGTAGCGAGCTTTAAAACCGCCGGCTTTCAAAAATCACCGTCAGCACTCCGGACGCACGCGACGCTTCCGTTAGAGGTGGAACGCTAATAGGGGCGCGTGTGATGTGCCGTGGTAGCGAGCTTTAAAACCGCCGGCTTTCAAAAATCACCGTCAGCACTCCGGACGCACGTGACGCTTTAGTTAGAGGTGGAGCGCTAATAGGGGCACCTGTGATGTGCGGTGGTGGCGAGCTTTAAAAACCGCCGACTTTCAAAATTCACCGTCAGAACAGCGGACGCGCGCCACGCTTCCGTTAGAGGTGGAACGCTAATAGTGGCGCGTGTGATGTGCCGTGGCAGCGAGCTTTAAAACCGCCGGCTTTGAAATATCACCGTCAGCACTCCGGACGCACGTGACGCTTTCGTTAGAGGTGGAGCGCTAATAGGGGCACCTGTGATGTGCGCTGGTAGCGAGCTTTAAAATCCGCCGGCTTTCAAAATTCACCGTCAGAACACCGGACGCACGCCACGCTTCTGTTAGAGGTGGAACGATAATAGGGGCACGTGTGATGTACCGTGGTAGCGAGCTTTAAAACTGCCGGCTTTCAAAAATCCCCGTCAGCACTCCGGACGCACGCGACGCTTCCGTTAGAGGTGGAACGCTAATAGGGGCGCGTGTGATGTGCCGTGGTAGCGAGCTTTAAAACCGCCGGCTTTCAAAAATCACCGTCAGCACTCCGGACGCACGTGACGCTTTCGTTAGAGGTGGAGCGCTAATAGTGGCACCTGTGATGTGCGGTGGTAGCGAGATTTAAAAACCGCCGGCTTTCAAAACTCACTGTCAGAACACCGGACGCACGCCAAGCTTCCGTTAGAGGTGGAACGCTAATAGAGGCGCGTGTGATGTGCTGTGGTAGCGAGCTTTAAAACCGCCGGCTTTCAAAAATCACCGTCAGCACTCCGGACGCCCGTGACGCTTTCGTTAGACGTGGAGCGCTAATAGGGGCACCTGTGATGTGCGGTGGTAGCGAGCTTTAAAAACCGCCGGCTTTCAACATTCACCCTCAGAACACCAGACGCACGCGACGCTTCCGTTAGAGGTGGAACGCTAATAGTGGCTCGTGTGATGTGCCGTGGTAGCGAGCTTTAAAACCGCCGGCTTTCAAAAATCACCGTCAGCACTGCGGACGCACGTGACGCTTTCGTTAGAGGTGTGAGTGCTAATAGGGGCACCTGTGATGTGCGGTGGTAGCGAGCTTTAAAAACCGCCGGCTTTCAAAATTCACCGACAGAACACCGGACGCACGCGACGCTTCCGTTAGAGGCGGAACGCTAATAGGGGCGCGTGTGATGTGCCGTGGCAGCGAGCTTAAAAACCGCCGGCTTTCAAAAATCACCGTCAGCACTCCGGACGCACGCGACGCTTCCGTTAGAGGTGGAACGCTAATAGGGGCGCGACTGATGTGCCGTGGTAGCGAGCTTTAAAACCGCCGGCTTTCAAAAATCACCGTCAGCACTCCGGACGCACGTGACGCTTTCGTTAGAGGTGGAGCGCTAATAGGGGCACCAGTGATGTGCGCTGGTAGCGAGCTTTAAAATCCGCCGGCTTTCAAAATTCACCGTCAGAACGCCGGACGCACGCCACGCTTCTGTTAGAGGTGTAACGATAATAGGGGCACGTGTGATGTACCGTGGTAGCGAGCTTTAAAACCGCCGGCTTTCAAAAATCACCGTCAGCACTCCGGACGCACGTGACGCTTTCGTTAGAGGTGGAGCGCTAATAGTGGCACCTGTGATGTGCGGTGGGAGCGAGCTTTAAAAACCGCCGGCTTTCAAAACTCACCGTCAGAACACCGGACGCACGCCACGCTTCCGTTAGAGGTGGAACGCTAATAGAGGCGCGTGTGATGTGCCGTGGTAGCGAGCTTTAAAACCGCCGGCTTTCAAAAATCACCGTCAGCACTCCGGACGCACGTGAAGCTTTAGATAGAGGTGGAGCGCTAAGAGGCGCACCTGTGATGTGCAGTGGTAGCGAGCTTTAAAAACCGCCGGCTTTCAAAATTCACCGTCAGAACAGCGGACGCACGCCATGCTTCCGTTAGAGGTGGAACGCTAATAGGGGCGCGTGTGATGTGCCGTGGCAGCGAGCTTTAAAACCGCCGGCTTTCAAAAATCGCCGTCAGCACTCCGGACGCACGTGACGCTTTCGTTAGACGTGGAGCGCTAATAGGGGCACCTTTGATGTGCGGTGGTAGCGAGCTTTAAAACCCGCCGGCTTTCAAAATTCACCCTCAGAACACCAGACGCACGCGACGCTTTCGTTAGAGGTAGAACGCTAATAGGGGCGCGTGTGATGTGCCGTGGTAGCGAGCTTTAAAACCGCCAGCTTTCAAAAATCACCGTCAGCACTCCGGACTCACGTGACGCTTTAGTTAGAGGTGGAGCGCTAATAGGCGCACCTGTGATGTGCGGTGGTAGCGAGCTTTAAAACCGCCGGCTTTCAAAAATCACCGTCAGCACTCCGGACGCACGCGACGCTTCCGTTAGAGGTGGAACGCTAATAGGGGCGCGTGTGATTTGCCGTCTTAGCGAGCTTTAAAACCGCCGGCTTTCAAAAATCACCGTCAGCACTCCGGACGCACGTGACGCTTTCGTTTGAGGTGTAGCGCTAATAGGGGCACCTGTGATGTGCGGTGGTAGCGAGCTATAAAAACCGCCGGCTGTCAAAATTCACCGTCAGCACTCCGGACGCACGTGACGCTTTTGTTATAGGTGGAGCGCTAATAGGGGCACCTGTGATGTGCGGTGGTAGCGAGCTTTAAAACCGCCAGCTTTCAAAACTCACCGTCAGAACACCGGACGCACGCCACGCTTCCGTTAGAGGTGGAACGCTAATAGGGGCGCGTGTGATGTGCCGTGGTAGCGAGCTTTAAAACCGCCGGCTTTCAAAAATCACCGTCAGCACTCCGGACGCACGTGACGCTTTAGTTAGAGGTGGAGCGCTAATAGGCGCACCTGTGATGTGCGGTGGTAGCGAGCTTTAAAAACCGCCGGCTTTCAAAATTCACCGTCAGAACAGCGGACGCACGCCATGCTTCCGTTAGAGGTGGAACGCTAATAGGGGCGCGTGTGATGTGCCGTGGCAGCGAGCTTTAAAACCGCCGGCTTTCAAAAATCGCCGTCAGCACTCCGGACGCACGTGACGCTTTCGTTAGACGTGGAGCGCTAATAGGGGCACCTGTGATGTGCGGTGGTAGCGAGCTTTAAAACCCGCCGGCTTTCAAAATTCACCCTCAGAACACCAGACGCACGCGACGCTTTCGTTAGAGGTAGAACGCTAATAGGGGCGCGTGTGATGTGCCGTGGTAGCGAGCTTTAAAACCGCCAGCTTTCAAAAATCACCGTCAGCACTCCGGACTCACGTGACGCTTTAGTTAGAGGTGGAGCGCTAATAGGCGCACCTGTGATGTGCGGTGGTAGCGAGCTTTAAAACCGCCGGCTTTCAAAAATCACCGTCAGCACTCCGGACGCACGCGACGCTTCCGTTAGAGGTGGAACGCTAATAGGGGCGCGTGTGATTTGCCGTGGTAGCGAGCTTTAAAACCGCCGGCTTTCAAAAATCACCGTCAGCACTCCGGACGCACGTGACGCTTTCGTTTGAGGTGTAGCGCTAATAGGGGCACCTGTGATGTGCGGTGGTAGCGAGCTATAAAAACCGCCGGCTGTCAAAATTCACCGTCAGCACTCCGGACGCACGTGACGCTTTTGTTATAGGTGGAGCGCTAATAGGGGCACCTGTGATGTGCGGTGGTAGCGAGCTTTAAAACCGCCGGCTTTCAAAACTCACCGTCAGAACACCGGACGCACGCCACGCTTCCGTTAGAGGTGGAACGCTAATAGGGGCGCGTGTGATGTGCCGTGGTAGCGAGCTTTAAAACCGCCGGCTTTCAAAAATCACCGTCAGCACTCCGGACGCACGTGACGCTTTAGTTAGAGGTGGAGCGCTAATAGGCGCACCTGTGATGTGCGGTGGTAGCGAGCTTTAAAAACCGCCGGCTTTCAAAATTCACCGTCAGAACACCGGACGCACGCCACGCTTCCGTTAGAGGTGGAACGCTAATAGGGGCGCGTGTGATGTGCCGTGGCAGCGAGCTTTAAAACCGCCGGCTTTCAAAAATCACCGTCAGCACTCCGGACGCACGTGACGCTTTCGTTAGAGGTGGAGCGCTAATAGGGGCACCTGTGATGTGCGGTGGTAGCGAGCTTTAAAAACCGCCGGCTTTCAAAATTCACCCTCAGAACACCAGACGCACGCGACGCTTCCGTTAGAGGTGGAGCGCAAATAGTGGCTCGTGTGATGTGCCGTGGTGGCGAGCTTTAAAACCGCCGGCTTTCAAAAATCACCGTCAGCACTCCGGACGCACGTGACGCTTTCGTTAGAGGTGGAGCGCTAATAGGGGCACCTGTGATGTGCGGTGGTGGCGAGCTTTAAAAACCGCCGACTTTCAAAATTCACCGTCAGAACAGCGGACGCGCGCCACGCTTCCGTTAGAGGTGGAACGCTAATAGTGGCGCGTGTGATGTGCCGTGGCAGCGAGCTTTAAAACCGCCGGCTTTGAAATATCACCGTCAGCACTCCGGACGCACGTGACGCTTTCGTTAGAGGTGGAGCGCTAATAGGGGCACCTGTGATGTGCGCTGGTAGCGAGCTTTAAAATCCGCCGGCTTTCAAAATTCACCGTCAGAACACCGGACGCACGCCACGCTTCTGTTAGAGGTGGAACGATAATAGGGGCACGTGTGATGTACCGTGGTAGCGAGCTTTAAAACCGCCGGCTTTCAAAAATCCCCGTCAGCACTCCGGACGCACGCGACGCTTCCGTTAGAGGTGGAACGCTAATAGGGGCGCGTGTGATGTGCCGTGGTAGCGAGCTTTAAAACCGCCGGCTTTCAAAAATCACCGTCAGCACTCCGGACGCACGTGACGCTTTCGTTAGAGGTGGAGCGCTAATAGTGGCACCTGTGATGTGCGGTGGTAGCGAGCTTTAAAAACCGCCGGCTTTCAAAACTCACCGTCAGAACACCGGACGCACGCCACGCTTCCGTTAGAGGTGGAACGCTAATAGGGGCGCGTGTGATGTGCCGTGGTAGCGAGCTTTAAAACCGCCGGCTTTCAAAAATCACCGTCAGCACTCCGGACGCACGTGACGCTTTCGTTAGACGTGGAGCGCTAATAGGGGCACCTGTGATGTGCGGTGGTAGCGAGCTTTAAAAACCGCCGGCTTTCAACATTCACCCTCAGAACACCAGACGCACGCGACGCTTCCGTTAGAGGTGGAACGCTAATAGTGGCGCGTGTGATGTGCCGTGGTAGCGAGCTTTAAAACCGCCGGCTTTCAAAAATCACCGTCAGCACTCCGGACGCACGTGACGCTTTCGTTAGAGGTGTGAGTGCTAATAGGGGCACCTGTGATGTGCGGTGGTAGCGAGCTTTAAAAACCGCCGGCTTTCAAAATTCACCGACAGAACACCGGACGCACGCGACGCTTCCGTTAGAGGCGGAACGCTAATAGGGGCGCGTGTGATGTGCCGTGGCAGCGAGCTTTAAAACCGCCGGCTTTCAAAAATCACCGTCAGCACTCCGGACGCACGCGACGCTTCCGTTAGAGGTGGAACGCTAATAGGGGCGCGACTGATGTGCCGTGGTAGCGAGCTTTAAAACCGCCGGCTTTCAAAAATCACCGTCAGCACTCCGGACGCACGTGACGCTTTCGTTAGAGGTGGAGCGCTAATAGGGGCACCAGTGATGTGCGCTGGTAGCGAGCTTTAAAATCCGCCGGCTTTCAAAATTCACCGTCAGAACGCCGGACGCACGCCACGCTTCCGTTAGAGGTGTAACGATAATAGGGGCGCGTGTGATGTGCCGTGGTAGCGAGCTTTAAAACCGCCGGCTTTCAAAAATCACCGTCAGCACTCCGGACGCACGTGACGCTTTCGTTAGAGGTGGAGCGCTAATAGTGGCACCTGTGATGTGCGGTGGGAGCGAGCTTTAAAAACCGCCGGCTTTCAAAACTCACCGTCAGAACACCGGACGCACGCCACGCTTCCGTTAGAGGTGGAACGCTAATAGAGGCGCGTGTGATGTGCCGTGGTAGCGAGCTTTAAAACCGCCGGCTTTCAAAAATCACCGTCAGCACTCCGGACGCACGTGACGCTTTCGTTAGAGGTGGAGCGCTAATAGGGCACCTGTGATGTGCAGTGGTAGCGAGCTTTAAAAACCGCCGGCTTTCAAAATTCACCGTCAGAACAGCGGACGCACGCCATGCTTCCGTTAGAGGTGGAACGCTAATAGGGGCGCGTGTGATGTGCCGTGGCAGCGAGCTTTAAAACCGCCGGCTTTCAAAAATCGCCGTCAGCACTCCGGACGCACGTGACGCTTTCGTTAGACGTGGAGCGCTAATAGGGGCACCTGTGATGTGCGGTGGTAGCGAGCTTTAAAACCCGCCGGCTTTCAAAATTCACCCTCAGAACACCAGACGCACGCGACGCTTCCGTTAGAGGTGGAACGCTAATAGGGGCGCGTGTGATGTGCCGTGGTAGCGAGCTTTAAAACCGCCAGCTTTCAAAAATCACCGTCAGCACTCCGGACTCACGTGACGCTTTCGTTAGAGGTGGAGCGCTAATAGGCGGCACCTGTGATGTGCGGTGGTAGCGAGCTTTAAAACCGCCGGCTTTCAAAAATCACCGTCAGCACTCCGGACGCACGCGACGCTTCCGTTAGAGGTGGAACGCTAATAGGGGCGCGTGTGATGTGCCGTGGTAGCGAGCTTTAAAACCGCCGGCTTTCAAAAATCACCGTCAGCACTCCGGACGCACGTGACGCTTTCGTTTGAGGTGGAGCGCTAATAGGGGCACCTGTGATGTGCGGTGGTAGCGAGCTTTAAAAACCGCCGGCTTTCAAAATTCACCGTCAGCACTCCGGACGCACGTGACGCTTTTGTTATAGGTGGAGCGCTAATAGGGGCACCTGTGATGTGCGGTGGTAGCGAGCTTTAAAACCGCCGGCTTTCAAAACTCACCGTCAGAACACCGGACGCACGCCACGCTTCCGTTAGAGGTGGAACGCTAATAGGGGCGCGTGTGATGTGCCGTGGTAGCGAGCTTTAAAACCGCCGGCTTTCAAAAATCACCGTCAGCACTCCGGACGCACGTGACGCTTTAGTTAGAGGTGGAGCGCTAATAGGGGCACCTGTGATGTGCGGTGGTAGCGAGCTTTAAAAACCGCCGGCTTTCAAAATTCACCGTCAGAACAGCGGACGCACGCCACGCTTCCGTTAGAGGTGGAACGCTAATAGGGGCGCGTGTGATGTGCCGTGGCAGCGAGCTTTAAAACCGCCGGCTTTCAAAAATCGCCGTCAGCACTCCGGACGCACGTGACGCTTTCGTTAGAGGTGGAGCGCTAATAGGGGCACCTGTGATGTGCGGTGGTAGCGAGCTTTAAAACCCGCCGGCTTTCAAAATTCACCGTCAGAACACCGGACGCACGCGACGCTTCCGTTAGAGGTGGAACGCTAATAGGGGCGCGTGTGATGTGCCGTGGTAGCGAGCTTTAAAACCGCCGGCTTTCAAAAATCACCGTCAGCACTCCGGACGCACGTGACGCTTTCGTTAGAGGTGGAGCGCTAATAGGGGCACCTGTGATGTGCGGTGGTAGCGAGCTTTAAAACCGCCGGCTTTCAAAAATCACCGTCAGCACTCCGGACGCACGCGACGCTTCCGTTAGAGGTGGAACGCTAATAGGGGCGCGTGTGATGTGCCGTGGTAGCGAGCTTTAAAACCGCCGGCTTTCAAAAATCACCGTCAGCACTCCGGACGCACGTGACGCTTTCGTTAGAGGTGGAGCGCTAATAGGGGCACCTGTGATGTGCGGTGGTAGCGAGCTTTAAAAACCGCCGGCTTTCAAAATTCACCGTCAGCACTCCGGACGCACGCGACGCTTTCGTTAGAGGTGGAGCGCTAATAGGGGCGCGTGTGATGTGCGGTGGTAGCGAGCTTTAAAACCGCCGGCTTTCAAAAATCACCGTCAGCACACCGGACGCACGCGACGCTTCCGTTAGAGGTGGAGCGCTAATAGGGGCGCGTGTGATGTGCGGTGGTAGCGAGCTTTAAAACCGCCGGCTTTCAAAATTCACCGTCAGCACTCCGGACGCACGCGACGCTTCTGTTAGAGGTGGAACGCTAATAGGGGCACGTGTGATGTGCCGTGGTAGCGAGCTTTAAAACCGCCGGCTTTCAAAAATCACCGTCAGCACTCCGGACGCACGCGACGCTTCCGTTAGAGGTGGAACGCTAATAGGGGCGCGTGTGATGTGCCGTGGTAGCGAGCTTTAAAACCGCCGGCTTTCAAAAATCACCGTCAGCACTCCGGACGCACGTGACGCTTTCGTTAGAGGTGGAGCGCTAATAGGGGCACCTGTGATGTGCGGTGGTAGCGAGCTTTAAAAACCGCCGGCTTTCAAAATTCACCGTCAGAACACCGGACGCACGCGACGCTTCCGTTAGAGGTGGAGCGCTAATAGGGGCGCGTGTGATGTGCCGTGGTAGCGAGCTTTAAAACCGCCGGCTTTCAAAAATCACCGTCAGCACTGCGGACGCACGTGACACTTTCGTTAGAGGTGTGAGCGCTAATAGGGGCGCGTGTGATGTGCGGTGGTAGCGAGCTTTAAAAACCGCCGGCTTTCAAAAATCACCGTCAGAACACCGGACGCACGTGACGCTTTCGTTAGACGTGGAGCGCTAATAGCGGCACCTGTGATGTGCGGTGGTAGCGAGCTTTAAAAACCGCCGGCTTTCAAAATTCACCCTCAGAACACCAGACGCACGCGACGCTTCCGTTAGAGGTGGAACGCTAATAGGGGCGCGTGTGATGTGCCGTGGTAGCGAGCTTTAAAACCGCCGGCTTTCAAAAATCACCGTCAGCACTCCGGACGCACGTGACGCTTTAGTTAGAGGTGGAGCGCTAATAGGGGCACCTGTGATGTGCGGTGGTAGCGAGCTTTAAAAACCGCCGGCTTTCAAAATTCACCGTCAGAACAGCGGACGCACGCCACGCTTCCATTAGAGGTGGAACGCTAATAGGGGCGCGTGTGATGTGCCGTGCTAGCGAGCTTTAAAACCGCCGGCTTTCAAAAATCACCGTCAGCACTCCGGACGCACGTGACGCTTTCGTTAGAGGTGGAGCTGCTAATAGGGGCACCTGTGATGTGCGGTGGTAGCGAGCTTTAAAAACCGCCGGCTTTCAAAATTCACCGTCAGAACACCGGACGCACGCGACGCTTCCGTTAGAGGTGGAACGCTAATAGGGGCGCGTGTGATGTGCCGTGGTAGCGAGCTTTAAAACCGCCGGCTTTCAAAATCACCGTCAGCACTCCGGACGCACGCGACGCTTCCGTTAGAGGTGGAGCGCTAATAGGGGCGCGTGTGATGTGCCGTGGTAGCGAGCTTTAAAACCGCCGGCTTTCAAAATCACCGTCAGCACTCCGGACGCACGTGACGCTTTCGTTAGAGGTGGAGCGCTAATAGGGGCACCTGTGATGTGCGGTGGTAGCGAGCTTTAAAACCGCCGGCTTTCAAAACTCACCGTCAGAACACCGGACGCACGGGACGCTTCCGTTAGAGGTGGAACGCTAATAGGGGCGCGTGTGATGTGCCGTGGTAGCGAGCTTTAAAACCGCCGGCTTTCAAAAATCACCGTCAGCACTCCGGACGCACGTGACGCTTTCGTTAGAGGTGGAGCGCTAATAGGCGGCACGTGTGATGTGCGGTGGTAGCGAGCTTTAAAAACCGCCGGCTTTCAAAATTCACCGTCAGAACACCGGACGCACGCCACGCTTCCGTTAGAGGTGGAACGCTAATAGGGGCGCGTGTGATGTGCCGTGGTAGCGAGCTTTAAATCCGCCGGCTTTCAAAAATCACTGTCAGCACTCCGGACGCACGTGACGCTTTCGTTAGAGGTGGAGCGCTAATAGGGGCACCTGTGATGTGCGGTGGTAGCGAGCTTTAAAAACCGCCGGCTTTCAAAATTCACCGTCAGAACACCGGACGCACGCGACGCTTCTGTTAGAGGTGGGACGCTAATAGGGGCGCGTGTGATGTGCCGTGGTAGCGAGCTTTAAAACCGCCTGCTTTCAAAAATCACCGTCAGCACTCCGGACGCACGTGACGCTTCCGTTAGAGGTGGAGCGCTAATAGGGGCACCTGTGATGTGCGGTGGTAGCGAGCTTTAGAAACCGCCGGCTTTCAAAATTCACCGTCAGATCACCGGACGCACGCCACGCTTCCGATAGAGGTGGAACGCTAATAGGGGCGCGTTTAATGTGCGGTGGTAGTGAGCATTAAAACCGCCGGATTTCAAAATTCACCCTCAGCACTCTGCACGCACGTGACGCTTTCGTTAGAGGTGGAGCGCTAATAGGGGCACCTGTGATGTGTGCTGGTAACGAGCTTTAAAACCGCCGGCTTTCAAAATTCACCGTCAGCACTCCGGACGCACGCGACGCTTCCGTTAGAGGTGGAACGCTAATAGGGGCGCGTGTGATGTGCCGTGGTAGCGAGCTTTAAAACCGCCGGCTTTCAAAAATCACCGTCAGCACTCCGGACGCACGCGACGCTTCCGTTAGAGGTGGAGCGCTAATAGGGGCGCGTGTGATGTGCCGTTGTAGCGAGCTTTAAAACCGCCGGCTTTCAAAAATCACCGTCAGCACTCCGGACGCACGTGACGCTTTCGTTAGAGGTGGAGCGCTAATAGGGGCACCTGTGATGTGCGGTGGTAGCGAGCTTTAAAAACCGCCGGCTTTCAAAACTCACCGTCAGAAGAGCGGACGCACGCCACGCTTCCGTTAGAGGTGGAACGCTAATAGGGGCGCGATGTGATGTTCCGTGGTAGCGAGCTTTAAAACCGCCGGCTTTCAAAAATCACCGTCAGCACTCCGGACGCACGCGACGCTTCCGTTAGAGGTGGAACGCTAATAGCGGCGCGTGTGATGTGCCGTGGTAGCGAGCTTTAAAAGCCGCCGGCTTTCAAAATCACCGTCAGCAGTCCGCACGCAGTGACGCCGTCGTAGAGGTGGAGCGCTAATAGGGGCGCCTGTGATGTGCCGCTGGCAGCGAGCTTTAAAACCGCCGGCTTTCAAAATCGACCGTCAGGACTACCGGACGCACGCCACGCTTCTGTAAGTGGAACGTAATAGGGGCACCTGTGATGTGCCGTGGTAGCGAGCTTTAAAACCGCAGGCATTCAAAACATCACCGCAGCAGAACACGCGACGCACGCGACGCTTCCGTTAGAGGTGGAACGCTAATAGCGGCGCGTTGATGTGCCGTGGTAGCGAGCTTTAAAACCGCCGGCTTTCAAAAATCACCGTCAGCACTCCGGACGCACGCGACGCTTCGTTAGAGGTGGAACGCTAATAGCGGCGCGTGTGATGTGCCGTGGCAGCGAGCTTTAAAACCGCCGGCTTTCAAAATTCACCGTCAGAACACCGGACGCACGCGACGCTTCCGTTAGAGGTGGAACGCTAATAGGGGCGCGTGTGATGTGCCGTGGTAGCGAGCTTTAAAACCGCCGGCTTTCAAAAATCACCGTCAGCACTCCGGACGCACGTGACGCTTTCGTTAGAGGTGGAGCGCTAATAGGGGCACGTGTGATGTGCGGTGGTAGCGAGCTTTAGAAACCGCCGGCTTTCAAAATTCACCGTCAGATCACCGGACGCACGCCACGCTTCCGATAGAGGTGGAACGCTAATAGGGGCGCGTTTAATGTGCGGTGGTAGTGAGCATTAAAACCGCCGGATTTCAAAATTCACCCTCAGCACTCTGCACGCACGTGACGCTTTCGTTAGAGGTGGAGCGCTAATAGGGGCACCTGTGATGTGCGCTGGTAGCGAGCTTTAAAAACCGCCGGCTTTCAAAAATCACCGTCAGCACTCCGGACGCACGCGACGCTTCCGTTAGAGGTGGAGCGCTAATAGGGGCGCGTGTGATGTGCCGTGGTAGCGAGCTTTAAAACCGCCGGCTTTCAAAAATCACCGTCAGCACTCCGGACGCACGTGACGCTTTCGTTAGAGGTGGAGCGCTAATAGGGGCACCTGTGATGTGCGGTGGTAGCGAGCTTTAAAAACCGCCGGCTTTCAAAATTCACCGTCAGAACACCGGACGCACGCCACGCTTCCGTTAGAGGTGGAACGCTAATAGGGGCGCGTGTGATGTGCCGTGGTAGCGAGCTTTAAAACCGCCGGCTTTCAAAAATCACCGTCAGCACTCCGGACGCACGGCACGCTTCCGTTAGAGGTGGAACGCTAATAGGGGCGCGTGTGATGTGCCGTGGTAGCGAGCTTTAAAACCGCCGGCTTTCAAAAATCACCGTCAGCACTCCGGACGCACGCGACGCTTCCGTTAGAGGTGGAACGCTAATAGCGGCGCGTGTGATGTTCCGTGGTAGCGAGCTTTAAAACCGCCGGCTTTCAAAAATCACCGTCAGCACACCGGACGCTCACGACGCTTCCGTTAGAGGTGGAACGCTAATAGGGGCGCGTGTGATGCGCCGTTGTAGCGAGCTTTAAAACCGCCGGCTTTCAAAAATCACCGTCAGCACTCCGGACGCACGTGACGCTTTAGTTAGAGGTGGAGCGCTAATAGGGGCACCTGTGATGTGCGGTGGTAGCGAGCTTTAAAAACCGCCGACTTTCAAAATTCACCGTCAGAACAGCGGACGCGCGCCACGCTTCCGTTAGAGGTGGAACGCTAATAGGGGCGCGTGTGATGTGCCGTGGCAGCGAGCTTTAAAACCGCCGGCTTTGAAATATCACCGTCAGCACTCCGGACGCACGTGACGCTTTCGTTAGAGGTGGAGCGCTAATAGGGGCACCTGTGATGTGCGCTGGTAGCGAGCTTTAAAATCCGCCGGCTTTCAAAATTCACCGTCAGAACACCGGACGCACGCCACGCTTCTGTTAGAGGTGGAACGATAATAGGGGCACGTGTGATGTACCGTGGTAGCGAGCTTTAAAACTGCCGGCTTTCAAAAATCACCGTCAGCACTCCGGACGCACGCGACGCTTCCGTTAGAGGTGGAACGCTAATAGGGGCGCGTGTGATGTGCCGTGGTAGCGAGCTTTAAAACCGCCGGCTTTCAAACATCACCGTCAGCACTCCGGACGCACGTGACGCTTTCGTTAGAGGTGGAGCGCTAATAGTGGCACCTGTGATGTGCGGTGGTAGCGAGCTTTAAAAACCGCCGGCTTTCAAAACTCACCGTCAGAACACCGGACGCACGCCACGCTTCCGTTAGAGGTGGAACGCTAATAGAGGCGCGTGTGATGTGCTGTGGTAGCGAGCTTTAAAACCGCCGGCTTTCAAAAATCACCGTCAGCACTCCGGACGCACGTGAAGCTTTAGTTAGAGGTGGAGCGCTAATAGGCGCACGTGTGATGTGCGGTGGTAGCGAGCTTTAAAAACCGCCGGCTTTCAAAATTCACCGTCAGAACAGCGGACGCACGCCATGCTTCCGTTAGAGGTGGAACGCTAATATGGGCGCGTGTGATGTGCCGTGGCAGCGAGCTTTAAAACCGCCGGCTTTCAAAAATCGCCGTCAGCACTCCGGACGCACGTGACGCTTTGGTTAGACGTGGAGCGCTAATAGGGGCACCTGTGATGTGCGGTGGTAGCGAGCTTTAAAACCCGCCGGCTTTCAAAATTCACCCTCAGAACACCAGGCGCACGCGACGCTTCCGTTAGAAGTGGAACGCTAATAGGGGCGCGTGTGATGAGCCGTGGTAGCGAGCTTTAAAACCGCCAGCTTTCAAAAATCACCGTCAGCACTCCGGACTCACGTGACGCTTTAGTTAGAGGTGGAGCGCTAATAGGCGCACCTGTGATGTGCGGTGGTAGCGAGCTTTAAAAACCGCCGGCTTTCAAAATCCACCGTCAGAACAGCAGACGAACGCCACGCTTCCGTTAGAGGTGGAACGCTAATAGGGGCGCGTGTGGTGTGCCGTGGCAGCGAGCTTTAAAACCGCCGGCTTTCAAAAATCGCCGTCAGCACTCCGGACGCACGTGACGCTTTCGTTAGACGTAAAGCGCTAATAGGGGCACCTGTGATGTGCGGTGGTAGCGAGCTTTAAAAACCGCCGGCTTTCAACATTCACCCTCAGAACACCAGACGCACGCGACGCTTCCGTTAGAGGTGGAACGCTAATAGTGGCTCGTGTGATGTGCCGTGGTAGCGAGCTTTAAAACCGCCGGCTTTCACAAATCACCGTCAGCACTCCGGACGCACGTGACGCTTTCGTTAGAGGTGGAGCGCTAATAGGGGCACCTGTGATGAGCGCTGGTAGCGAGCTTTAAAATCCGCAGGCTTTCAAAATTCACCGTCAGAGCACCGGACGCACGCGACGCTTCCATTAGAGGTGGAACGCTAATAGGGGCGCGTGTGATTTGCCGTCTTAGCGAGCTTTAAAACCGCCGGCTTTCAAAAATCACCGTCAGCACTCCGGACGCACGTGACGCTTTCGTTAGAGGTGGAGCGCTAATAGGGGCACCTGTGATGTGCGGTGGTAGCGAGCTTTAAAAACCGCCGGCCTTCAAAATTCACCGTCAGAACACCGGACGCACGCGACGCTTCCGTTAGAGGTGGAACGCTAATAGGGGCGCGTGTGATGTACCGTGGTAGCGAGCTTTAAAACCGCCGGCTTTCAAAAATCACTGTCAGCACTCCGGACGCACGTGACGCTTTCGTTAGAGGTGGAGCGCTAATAGGGGCACCTGTGATAGTCGGTGGTAGCGAGCTTTAAAAACCGCCGGCTTTCAAAATTCACCGTCAGAACACCGGACGCACGCGACGCTTCTGTTACAGGTGGGACGCTAATAGGGGCGCGTGTGATGTGCCGTGGCAGCGAGCTTTAAAACCGCCGGCTTTCAAAAATCACCGTCAGCACTCCGGACGCACGTGACGTTTTCGTTAGAGGTGGAGCGCTAATAGTGGCACCTGTGATGTGCGGTGGTAGCGAGCTTTAAAAACCGCCGACTTTCAAAATTCACCGTCAGAACAGCGGACGCACGCCACGCTTCCGTTAGAGCTGGAACGCTAAATGGGGCGCGTGTGATGTGCCGTGGCAGCGAGATTTAAAACCGCCGGCTTTCAAAATTCACCGTCAGAACACCGGACGTACGCGACGCTTCCGTTAAAGGTGGAACGCAAATAGGAGCGCGTGTGATGTGCCGTGGTAGCGAGCTTTAAAACCGCCGGCTTTCAAAAATCACCGTCAGCACTCCGGACGCACGTGACACTTTCTATAAAGGTGTAGCGCTAATAGGGGCACCTGTGATGCGCGGTGGTAGCGAGCTTTAAAAACCGCCGGCTTTCAAAACTCACCGACAGAACACCGGACGCACGCCACGCTTCCGTTAGAGGTGGAACGCTAATAGGGGCGCGTGTGATGTGCCGTGGTAGCGAGCTTTAAAACCGCCGGCTTTCAAAAATCACCGTCAGCACTCCGGACGCACGTGACGCTTTAGTTAGAGGTGGAGCGCTAATAGGCGCACCTGTGATGTGCGGTGGTAGCGAGCTTTAAAAACCGCCGGCTTTCAAAATTCACCGTCAGAACAGCGGACGCACGCCACGCTTCCGTTAGAGGTGGAACGCTAATAGGGGCGCGTGTGATGTGCCGTGGCAGCGAGCTTTAATACCGGCGGCTTTCAAATATCGCCGTCAGCACTCCGGACGCACGTGACGCTTTCGTTAGAGGTGGAGCGCTAATAGGGGCACCTGTGATGTGCGGTGGTAGCGAGCTTTAAAAACCGCCGGCTTTCAAAATTCACCCTCAGAACACCAGACGCACGCGACGCTTCCGTTAGAGGTGGAACGCTAATAGGGGCGCGTGTGATGTGCCGTGGTAGCGAGCTTTAAAACCGCCGGCTTTCAAAACTCACCGTCAGAACACCGGACGCACGCCACGCTTCCGTTAGAGGTGGAACGCTAATAGGAGCGCGTGTGATGTGCCGTGGTAGCGAGCTTTAAAACCGCCGGCTTTCAAAAATCACCGTCAGCACTCCGGACGCACGCGACGCTTCCGTTAGAGGTGGAACGCTAATAGCGGCGCGTGTGATGTTCCGTGGTAGCGAGCTTTAAAACCGCCGGCTTTCAAAAATCACCGTCAGCACACCGGACGCTCACGACGCTTCCGTTAGAGGTGGAACGCTAATAGGGGCGCGTGTGATGCGCCGTTGTAGCGAGCTTTAAAACCGCCGGCTTTCAAAAATCACCGTCAGCACTCCGGACGCACGTGACGCTTTAGTTAGAGGTGGAGCGCTAATAGGGGCACCTGTGATGTGCGGTGGTAGCGAGCTTTAAAAACCGCCGACTTTCAAAATTCACCGTCAGAACAGCGGACGCGCGCCACGCTTCCGTTAGAGGTGGAACGCTAATAGGGGCGCGTGTGATGTGCCGTGGCAGCGAGCTTTAAAACCGCCGGCTTTGAAATATCACCGTCAGCACTCCGGACGCACGTGACGCTTTCGTTAGAGGTGGAGCGCTAATAGGGGCACCTGTGATGTGCGCTGGTAGCGAGCTTTAAAATCCGCCGGCTTTCAAAATTCACCGTCAGAACACCGGACGCACGCCACGCTTCTGTTAGAGGTGGAACGATAATAGGGGCACGTGTGATGTACCGTGGTAGCGAGCTTTAAAACTGCCGGCTTTCAAAAATCACCGTCAGCACTCCGGACGCACGCGACGCTTCCGTTAGAGGTGGAACGCTAATAGGGGCGCGTGTGATGTGCCGTGGTAGCGAGCTTTAAAACCGCCGGCTTTCAAACATCACCGTCAGCACTCCGGACGCACGTGACGCTTTCGTTAGAGGTGGAGCGCTAATAGTGGCACCTGTGATGTGCGGTGGTAGCGAGCTTTAAAAACCGCCGGCTTTCAAAACTCACCGTCAGAACACCGGACGCACGCCACGCTTCCGTTAGAGGTGGAACGCTAATAGAGGCGCGTGTGATGTGCTGTGGTAGCGAGCTTTAAAACCGCCGGCTTTCAAAAATCACCGTCAGCACTCCGGACGCACGTGAAGCTTTAGTTAGAGGTGGAGCGCTAATAGGCGCACGTGTGATGTGCGGTGGTAGCGAGCTTTAAAAACCGCCGGCTTTCAAAATTCACCGTCAGAACAGCGGACGCACGCCGTGCTTCCGTTAGAGGTGGAACGCTAATATGGGCGCGTGTGATGTGCCGTGGCAGCGAGCTTTAAAACCGCCGGCTTTCAAAAATCGCCGTCAGCACTCCGGACGCACGTGACGCTTTGGTTAGACGTGGAGCGCTAATAGGGGCACCTGTGATGTGCGGTGGTAGCGAGCTTTAAAACCCGCCGGCTTTCAAAATTCACCCTCAGAACACCAGGCGCACGCGACGCTTCCGTTAGAAGTGGAACGCTAATAGGGGCGCGTGTGATGAGCCGTGGTAGCGAGCTTTAAAACCGCCAGCTTTCAAAAATCACCGTCAGCACTCCGGACGCACGTGACGCTTTCGTTAGAGGTGGAGCGCTAATAGGCGGCACCTGTGATGTGCGGTGGTAGCGAGCTTTAAAAACCGCCGGCTTTCAAATCACCGTCAGACCGGACGCACGCACGCTTCGTTAGGTGGAACGCTAAAGGGCGCGTGTGATGTGCCGTGGAGCGAGCTTTAAAACCGCCGGCTTTCAAAATCACCGTCAGCACCGGACGCACGCGACGCTTCCGTTAGAGGTGGAACGCTAATAGGGGCGCGTGTGATGTGCCGTGGTAGCGAGCTTTAAAACCGCCGGCTTTCAAAAATCACCGTCAGCACTCCGGACGCACGTGACGCTTTCGTTAGAGGTGGAGCGCTAATAGGGGCACCTGTGATGTGCGGTGGTAGCGAGCTTTAAAACCGCCGGCTTTCAAAATTCACCGTCAGAACACCGGACGCACGCGACGCTTCCGTTAGAGGTGGAACGCTAATAGGGGCGCGTGTGATGTGCCGTGGTAGCGAGCTTTAAAACCGCCGGCTTTCAAAAATCACCGTCAGCACTCCGGACGCACGTGACGCTTTCGTTAGAGGTGGAGCGCTAATAGGGGCACCTGTGATGTGCGGTGGTAGCGAGCTTTAAAAACCGCCGGCTTTCAAAATTCACCGTCAGAACACCGGACGCACGCGACGCTTCCGTTAGAGGTGGAACGCTAATAGGGGCGCGTGTGATGTGCCGTGGCAGCGAGCTTTAAAACCGCCGGCTTTCAAAAATCACCGTCAGCACTCCGGACGCACGTGACGCTTTCGTTAGAGGTGGAGCGCTAATAGGGGCACCTGTGATGTGCGGTGGTAGCGAGCTTTAAAAACCGCCGGCTTTCAAAATTCACCGTCAGAACACCGGACGCACGCGACGCTTCCGTTAGAGGTGGAACGCTAATAGGGGCGCGTGTGATGTGCCGTGGTAGCGAGCTTTAAAACCGCCGGCTTTCAAAAATCACCGTCAGAACACCGGACGCACGCGACGCTTCCGTTAGAGGTGGAACGCTAATAGGGGCGCGTGTGATGTGCCGTGGTAGCGAGCTTTAAAACCGCCGGCTTTCAAAAATCACCGTCAGCACTCCGGACGCACGCGACGCTTCCGTTAGAGGTGGAACGCTAATAGCGGCGCGTGTGATGTTCCGTGGTAGCGAGCTTTAAAACCGCCGGCTTTCAAAAATCACCGTCAGCACACCGGACGCTCACGACGCTTCCGTTAGAGGTGGAACGCTAATAGGGGCGCGTGTGATGCGCCGTTGTAGCGAGCTTTAAAACCGCCGGCTTTCAAAAATCACCGTCAGCACTCCGGACGCACGTGACGCTTTAGTTAGAGGTGGAGCGCTAATAGGGGCACCTGTGATGTGCGGTGGTAGCGAGCTTTAAAAACCGCCGACTTTCAAAATTCACCGTCAGAACAGCGGACGCGCGCCACGCTTCCGTTAGAGGTGGAACGCTAATAGGGGCGCGTGTGATGTGCCGTGGCAGCGAGCTTTAAAACCGCCGGCTTTGAAATATCACCGTCAGCACTCCGGACGCACGTGACGCTTTCGTTAGAGGTGGAGCGCTAATAGGGGCACCTGTGATGTGCGCTGGTAGCGAGCTTTAAAATCCGCCGGCTTTCAAAATTCACCGTCAGAACACCGGACGCACGCCACGCTTCTGTTAGAGGTGGAACGATAATAGGGGCACGTGTGATGTACCGTGGTAGCGAGCTTTAAAACTGCCGGCTTTCAAAAATCACCGTCAGCACTCCGGACGCACGCGACGCTTCCGTTAGAGGTGGAACGCTAATAGGGGCGCGTGTGATGTGCCGTGGTAGCGAGCTTTAAAACCGCCGGCTTTCAAACATCACCGTCAGCACTCCGGACGCACGTGACGCTTTCGTTAGAGGTGGAGCGCTAATAGTGGCACCTGTGATGTGCGGTGGTAGCGAGCTTTAAAAACCGCCGGCTTTCAAAACTCACCGTCAGAACACCGGACGCACGCCACGCTTCCGTTAGAGGTGGAACGCTAATAGAGGCGCGTGTGATGTGCTGTGGTAGCGAGCTTTAAAACCGCCGGCTTTCAAAAATCACCGTCAGCACTCCGGACGCACGTGAAGCTTTAGTTAGAGGTGGAGCGCTAATAGGCGCACGTGTGATGTGCGGTGGTAGCGAGCTTTAAAAACCGCCGGCTTTCAAAATTCACCGTCAGAACAGCGGACGCACGCCATGCTTCCGTTAGAGGTGGAACGCTAATATGGGCGCGTGTGATGTGCCGTGGCAGCGAGCTTTAAAACCGCCGGCTTTCAAAAATCGCCGTCAGCACTCCGGACGCACGTGACGCTTTGGTTAGACGTGGAGCGCTAATAGGGGCACCTGTGATGTGCGGTGGTAGCGAGCTTTAAAACCCGCCGGCTTTCAAAATTCACCCTCAGAACACCAGGCGCACGCGACGCTTCCGTTAGAAGTGGAACGCTAATAGGGGCGCGTGTGATGAGCCGTGGTAGCGAGCTTTAAAACCGCCAGCTTTCAAAAATCACCGTCAGCACTCCGGACTCACGTGACGCTTTAGTTAGAGGTGGAGCGCTAATAGGCGCACCTGTGATGTGCGGTGGTAGCGAGCTTTAAAAACCGCCGGCTTTCAAAATCCACCGTCAGAACAGCAGACGAACGCCACGCTTCCGTTAGAGGTGGAACGCTAATAGGGGCGCGTGTGGTGTGCCGTGGCAGCGAGCTTTAAAACCGCCGGCTTTCAAAAATCGCCGTCAGCACTCCGGACGCACGTGACGCTTTCGTTAGACGTAAAGCGCTAATAGGGGCACCTGTGATGTGCGGTGGTAGCGAGCTTTAAAAACCGCCGGCTTTCAACATTCACCCTCAGAACACCAGACGCACGCGACGCTTCCGTTAGAGGTGGAACGCTAATAGTGGCTCGTGTGATGTGCCGTGGTAGCGAGCTTTAAAACCGCCGGCTTTCACAAATCACCGTCAGCACTCCGGACGCACGTGACGCTTTCGTTAGAGGTGGAGCGCTAATAGGGGCACCTGTGATGAGCGCTGGTAGCGAGCTTTAAAATCCGCAGGCTTTCAAAATTCACCGTCAGAGCACCGGACGCACGCGACGCTTCCATTAGAGGTGGAACGCTAATAGGGGCGCGTGTGATTTGCCGTCTTAGCGAGCTTTAAAACCGCCGGCTTTCAAAAATCACCGTCAGCACTCCGGACGCACGTGACGCTTTCGTTAGAGGTGGAGCGCTAATAGGGGCACCTGTGATGTGCGGTGGTAGCGAGCTTTAAAAACCGCCGGCCTTCAAAATTCACCGTCAGAACACCGGACGCACGCGACGCTTCCGTTAGAGGTGGAACGCTAATAGGGGCGCGTGTGATGTACCGTGGTAGCGAGCTTTAAAACCGCCGGCTTTCAAAAATCACTGTCAGCACTCCGGACGCACGTGACGCTTTCGTTAGAGGTGGAGCGCTAATAGGGGCACCTGTGATAGTCGGTGGTAGCGAGCTTTAAAAACCGCCGGCTTTCAAAATTCACCGTCAGAACACCGGACGCACGCGACGCTTCTGTTACAGGTGGGACGCTAATAGGGGCGCGTGTGATGTGCCGTGGCAGCGAGCTTTAAAACCGCCGGCTTTCAAAAATCACCGTCAGCACTCCGGACGCACGTGACGTTTTCGTTAGAGGTGGAGCGCTAATAGTGGCACCTGTGATGTGCGGTGGTAGCGAGCTTTAAAAACCGCCGACTTTCAAAATTCACCGTCAGAACAGCGGACGCACGCCACGCTTCCGTTAGAGCTGGAACGCTAAATGGGGCGCGTGTGATGTGCCGTGGCAGCGAGATTTAAAACCGCCGGCTTTCAAAATTCACCGTCAGAACACCGGACGTACGCGACGCTTCCGTTAAAGGTGGAACGCAAATAGGAGCGCGTGTGATGTGCCGTGGTAGCGAGCTTTAAAACCGCCGGCTTTCAAAAATCACCGTCAGCACTCCGGACGCACGTGACACTTTCTATAAAGGTGTAGCGCTAATAGGGGCACCTGTGATGCGCGGTGGTAGCGAGCTTTAAAAACCGCCGGCTTTCAAAACTCACCGACAGAACACCGGACGCACGCCACGCTTCCGTTAGAGGTGGAACGCTAATAGGGGCGCGTGTGATGTGCCGTGGTTGCGAGCTTTAAAACCGCCGGCTTTCAAAAATCACCGTCAGCACTCCGGACGCACGTGACGCTTTAGTTAGAGGTGGAGCGCTAATAGGCGCACCTGTGATGTGCGGTGGTAGCGAGCTTTAAAAACCGCCGGCTTTCAAAATTCACCGTCAGAACAGCGGACGCACGCCACGCTTCCGTTAGAGGTGGAACGCTAATAGGGGCGCGTGTGATGTGACGTGGCAGCGAGCTTTAATACCGGCGGCTTTCAAATATCGCCGTCAGCACTCCGGACGCACGTGACGCTTTAGTTATAGGTGGAGCGCTAATAGGGGCACCTGTGATGTGCGGTTGTTGCGAGCTTTAAAAACCGCCGGCTTTCAAATTTCACCCTCAGAACACCAGACGCACGCGACGCTTCCGTTAGAGGTGGAACGCTAATAGGGGCGCGTGTGATGTGCCGTGGTAGCGAGCTTTAAAACCGCCAGCTTTCAAAACTCACCGTCAGAACACCGGACGCACGCCACGCTTCCGTTAGAGGTGGAACGCTAATAGGAGCGCGTGTGATGTGCCGTGGTAGCGAGCTTTAAAACCGCCGGCTTTCAAAAATCACCGTCAGCACTCCGGACGCACGCGACGCTTCCGTTAGAGGTTGAACGCTAATAGCGGCGCGTGTGATGTTCCGTGGTAGCGAGCTTTAAAACCGCCGGCTTTCAAAAATCACCGTCAGCACACCGGACGCTCACGACGCTTCCGTTAGAGGTGGAACGCTAATAGGGGCGCGTGTGATGCGCCGTTGTAGCGAGCTTTAAAACCGCCGGCTTTCAAAAATCACCGTCAGCACTCCGGACGCACGTGACGCTTTAGTTAGAGGTGGAGCGCTAATAGGGGCACCTGTGATGTGCGGTGGTAGCGAGCTTTAAAAACCGCCGACTTTCAAAATTCACCGTCAGAACAGCGGACGCGCGCCACGCTTCCGTTAGAGGTGGAACGCTAATAGGGGCGCGTGTGATGTGCCGTGGCAGCGAGCTTTAAAACCGCCGGCTTTGAAATATCACCGTCAGCACTCCGGACGCACGTGACGCTTTCGTTAGAGGTGGAGCGCTAATAGGGGCACCTGTGATGTGCGCTGGTAGCGAGCTTTAAAATCCGCCGGCTTTCAAAATTCACCGTCAGAACACCGGACGCACGCCACGCTTCTGTTAGAGGTGGAACGATAATAGGGGCACGTGTGATGTACCGTGGTAGCGAGCTTTAAAACTGCCGGCTTTCAAAAATCACCGTCAGCACTCCGGACGCACGCGACGCTTCCGTTAGAGGTGGAACGCTAATAGGGGCGCGTGTGATGTGCCGTGGTAGCGAGCTTTAAAACCGCCGGCTTTCAAACATCACCGTCAGCACTCCGGACGCACGTGACGCTTTCGTTAGAGGTGGAGCGCTAATAGTGGCACCTGTGATGTGCGGTGGTAGCGAGCTTTAAAAACCGCCGGCTTTCAAAACTCACCGTCAGAACACCGGACGCACGCCACGCTTCCGTTAGAGGTGGAACGCTAATAGAGGCGCGTGTGATGTGCTGTGGTAGCGAGCTTTAAAACCGCCGGCTTTCAAAAATCACCGTCAGCACTCCGGACGCACGTGAAGCTTTAGTTAGAGGTGGAGCGCTAATAGGCGCACGTGTGATGTGCGGTGGTAGCGAGCTTTAAAAACCGCCGGCTTTCAAAATTCACCGTCAGAACAGCGGACGCACGCCGTGCTTCCGTTAGAGGTGGAACGCTAATATGGGCGCGTGTGATGTGCCGTGGCAGCGAGCTTTAAAACCGCCGGCTTTCAAAAATCGCCGTCAGCACTCCGGACGCACGTGACGCTTTGGTTAGACGTGGAGCGCTAATAGGGGCACCTGTGATGTGCGGTGGTAGCGAGCTTTAAAACCCGCCGGCTTTCAAAATTCACCCTCAGAACACCAGGCGCACGCGACGCTTCCGTTAGAAGTGGAACGCTAATAGGGGCGCGTGTGATGAGCCGTGGTAGCGAGCTTTAAAACCGCCAGCTTTCAAAAATCACCGTCAGCACTCCGGACTCACGTGACGCTTTAGTTAGAGGTGGAGCGCTAATAGGCGCACCTGTGATGTGCGGTGGTAGCGAGCTTTAAAAACCGCCGGCTTTCAAAATCCACCGTCAGAACAGCAGACGAACGCCACGCTTCCGTTAGAGGTGGAACGCTAATAGGGGCGCGTGTGGTGTGCCGTGGCAGCGAGCTTTAAAACCGCCGGCTTTCAAAAATCGCCGTCAGCACTCCGGACGCACGTGACGCTTTCGTTAGACGTAAAGCGCTAATAGGGGCACCTGTGATGTGCGGTGGTAGCGAGCTTTAAAAACCGCCGGCTTTCAACATTCACCCTCAGAACACCAGACGCACGCGACGCTTCCGTTAGAGGTGGAACGCTAATAGTGGCTCGTGTGATGTGCCGTGGTAGCGAGCTTTAAAACCGCCGGCTTTCACAAATCACCGTCAGCACTCCGGACGCACGTGACGCTTTCGTTAGAGGTGGCGCGCTAATAGGGGCACCTGTGATGAGCGCTGGTAGCGAGCTTTAAAATCCGCAGGCTTTCAAAATTCACCGTCAGAGCACCGGACGCACGCGACGCTTCCATTAGAGGTGGAACGCTAATAGGGGCGCGTGTGATTTGCCGTCTTAGCGAGCTTTAAAACCGCCGGCTTTCAAAAATCACCGTCAGCACTCCGGACGCACGTGACGCTTTCGTTAGAGGTGGAGCGCTAATAGGGGCACCTGTGATGTGCGGTGGTAGCGAGCTTTAAAAACCGCCGGCCTTCAAAATTCACCGTCAGAACACCGGACGCACGCGACGCTTCCGTTAGAGGTGGAACGCTAATAGGGGCGCGTGTGATGTACCGTGGTAGCGAGCTTTAAAACCGCCGGCTTTCAAAAATCACCGTCAGCACTCCGGACGCACGCGACGCTTCCGTTAAAGGTGGAACGCTAATAGGGGCGCGTGTGATGTGCCGTGGTAGCGAGCTTTAAAACCGCCGGCTTTCAAAACTCACCGACAGCACACCGGACGCACGCGACGCTTCCGTTAGAGGTGGAGCGCTAATAGGCGGCGCGTGTGATGTGCGGTGGTAGCGAGCTTTAAAAACCGCCGGCTTTCAAAATTCACCGTCAGAACAGCGGACGCTCACGACGCTTCCGTTAGAGGTGGAACGCTAATAGGGGCGCGTGTGATGCGCCGTTGTAGCGAGCTTTAAAACCGCCGGCTTTCAAAAATCACCGTCAGCACTCCGGACGCACGTGACGCTTTAGTTAGAGGTGGAGCGCTAATAGGGGCACCTGTGATGTGCGGTGGTAGCGAGCTTTAAAAACCGCCGACTTTCAAAATTCACCGTCAGAACAGCGGACGCGCGCCACGCTTCCGTTAGAGGTGGAACGCTAATAGGGGCGCGTGTGATGTGCCGTGGCAGCGAGCTTTAAAACCGCCGGCTTTGAAATATCACCGTCAGCACTCCGGACGCACGTGACGCTTTCGTTAGAGGTGGAGCGCTAATAGGGGCACCTGTGATGTGCGCTGGTAGCGAGCTTTAAAATCCGCCGGCTTTCAAAATTCACCGTCAGAACACCGGACGCACGCCACGCTTCTGTTAGAGGTGGAACGATAATAGGGGCACGTGTGATGTACCGTGGTAGCGAGCTTTAAAACTGCCGGCTTTCAAAAATCACCGTCAGCACTCCGGACGCACGCGACGCTTCCGTTAGAGGTGGAACGCTAATAGGGGCGCGTGTGATGTGCCGTGGTAGCGAGCTTTAAAACCGCCGGCTTTCAAACATCACCGTCAGCACTCCGGACGCACGTGACGCTTTCGTTAGAGGTGGAGCGCTAATAGTGGCACCTGTGATGTGCGGTGGTAGCGAGCTTTAAAAACCGCCGGCTTTCAAAACTCACCGTCAGAACACCGGACGCACGCCACGCTTCCGTTAGAGGTGGAACGCTAATAGAGGCGCGTGTGATGTGCTGTGGTAGCGAGCTTTAAAACCGCCGGCTTTCAAAAATCACCGTCAGCACTCCGGACGCACGTGAAGCTTTAGTTAGAGGTGGAGCGCTAATAGGCGCACGTGTGATGTGCGGTGGTAGCGAGCTTTAAAAACCGCCGGCTTTCAAAATTCACCGTCAGAACAGCGGACGCACGCCACGCTTCCGTTAGAGGTGGAACGCTAATAGGGGCGCGTGTGATGTGCCGTGGCAGCGAGCTTTAAAACCGCCGGCTTTCAAAAATCGCCGTCAGCACTCCGGACGCACGTGACGCTTTCGTTAGACGTGGAGCGCTAATAGGGGCACCTGTGATGTGCGGTGGTAGCGAGCTTTAAAACCCGCCGGCTTTCAAAATTCACCCTCAGAACACCAGACGCACGCGACGCTTCCGTTAGAGGTGGAACGCTAATAGGGGCGCGTGTGATGTGCCGTGGTAGCGAGCTTTAAAACCGCCGGCTTTCAAAAATCACCGTCAGCACTCCGGACGCACGTGACGCTTTCGTTAGAGGTGGAGCGCTAATAGGGGCACCTGTGATGTGCGGTGGTAGCGAGCTTTAAAAACCGCCGGCTTTCAAAATTCACCGTCAGAACACCGGACGCACGCCACGCTTCCGTTAGAGGTGGAACGCTAATAGGGGCGCGTGTGATGTGCCGTGGCTAGCGAGCTTTAAAACCGCCGGCTTTCAAAAATCACCGTCAGCACTCCGGACGCACGTGACGCTTTCGTTAGAGGTGGAGCGCTAATAGGGGCACCTGTGATGTGCGGTGGTAGCGAGCTTTAAAAACCGCCGGCTTTCAAAATTCACCGTCAGAACACCGGACGCACGCGACGCTTCCGTTAGAGGTGGAACGCTAATAGGGGCGCGTGTGATGTGCCGTGGTAGCGAGCTTTAAAACCGCCGGCTTTCAAAAATCACCGTCAGCACTCCGGACGCACGTGACGCTTTCGTTAGAGGTGGAGCGCTAATAGGGGCACCTGTGATGTGCGGTGGTAGCGAGCTTTAAAAACCGCCGGCTTTCAAAATTCACCGTCAGAACACCGGACGCACGCGACGCTTCCGTTAGAGGTGGAACGCTAATAGGGGCGCGTGTGATGTGCCGTGGCAGCGAGCTTTAAAACCGCCGGCTTTCAAAAATCACCGTCAGCACTCCGGACGCACGTGACGCTTTCGTTAGAGGTGGAGCGCTAATAGGGGCACCTGTGATGTGCGGTGGTAGCGAGCTTTAAAAACCGCCGGCTTTCAAAATTCACCGTCAGAACACCGGACGCACGCCACGCTTCCGTTAGAGGTGGAACGCTAATAGGGGCGCGTGTGATGTGCCGTGGTAGCGAGCTTTAAAACCGCCGGCTTTCAAAAATCACCGTCAGCACACCGGACGCACGCGACGCTTCCGTTAGAGGTGGAACGCTAATAGGGGCGCGTGTGATGTGCCGTGGTAGCGAGCTTTAAAACCGCCGGCTTTCAAAAATCACCGTCAGCACTCCGGACGCACGTGACACTTTCTATAAAGGTGTAGCGCTAATAGGGGCACCTGTGATGCGCGGTGGTAGCGAGCTTTAAAACGCCGGCTTTCAAAATCACCGCAGAACACCGGACGACGGACGCTTGTTAGAGGTGGACGCTAATAGGGCACCTGTGATGTGCGGTGGTAGCGAGCTTTAAAAACCGCCGGCTTTCAAAATCACCGTCAGAACAGCGGACGCACGACGCTTCCGTTAGAGGTGGAACGCTAATAGGGGCGCGTGTGATGTGCCGTGGTAGCGAGCTTTAAAACCGCCGGCTTTCAAAAATCACCGTCAGCACTCCGGACGCACGTGACGCTTTAGTTAGAGGTGGAGCGCTAATAGGGGCACCTGTGATGTGCGGTGGTAGCGAGCTTTAAAAACCGCCGGCTTTCAAAATTCACCGTCAGAACAGCGGACGCACGCGACGCTTCCGTTAGAGGTGGAACGCTAATAGGGGCGCGTGTGATGTGCCGTGGCAGCGAGCTTTAAAACCGCCGGCTTTCAAACATCGCCGTCAGCACTCCGGACGCACGTGACGCTTTCGTTAGAGGTGGAGCGCTAATAGTGGCACCTGTGATGTGCGGTGGTAGCGAGCTTTAAAAACCGCCGGCTTTCAAAACTCACCGTCAGAACACCGGACGCACGCCACGCTTCCGTTAGAGGTGGAACGCTAATAGGGGCGCGTGTGATGTGCCGTGGTAGCGAGCTTTAAAACCGCCGGCTTTCAAAAATCACCGTCAGCACTCCGGACGCACGTGACGCTTTAGTTAGAGGTGGAGCGCTAATAGGCGCACGTGTGATGTGCGGTGGTAGCGAGCTTTAAAAACCGCCGGCTTTCAAAATTCACCGTCAGAACAGCGGACGCACGCCACGCTTCCGTTAGAGGTGGAACGCTAATAGGGGCGCGTGTGATGTGCCGTGGCAGCGAGCTTTAAAACCGCCGGCTTTCAAAAATCGCCGTCAGCACTCCGGACGCACGTGACGCTTTCGTTAGACGTGGAGCGCTAATAGGGGCACCTGTGATGTGCGGTGGTAGCGAGCTTTAAAAACCGCCGGCTTTCAAAATTCACCGTCAGAACACCAGGACGCACGCGACGCTTCCGTTAGAGGTGGAACGCTAATAGGGGCGCGTGTGATGTGCCGTGGTAGCGAGCTTTAAAACCGCCGGCTTTCAAAAATCACCGTCAGCACTCCGGACGCACGTGACGCTTTAGTTAGAGGTGGAGCGCTAATAGGCGCACCTGTGATGTGCGGTGGTAGCGAGCTTTAAAAACCGCCGGCTTTCAAAATTCACCGTCAGAACAGCGGACGCACGCCACGCTTCCGTTAGAGGTGGAACGCTAATAGGGGCGCGTGTGATGTGCCGTGGCAGCGAGCTTTAAAACCGCCGGCTTTCAAAAATCGCCGTCAGCACTCCGGACGCACGTGACGCTTTCGTTAGAGGTGGAGCGCTAATAGGGGCACCTGTGATGTGCGGTGGTAGCGAGCTTTAAAAACCGCCGGCTTTCAAATTCACCGTCAGAACACCAGACGCACGCGACGCTTCCGTTAGAGGTGGAACGCTAATAGGGGCGCGTGTGATGTGCCGTGGTAGCGAGCTTTAAAACCGCCGGCTTTCAAAAATCACCGTCAGCACTCCGGACGCACGTGACACTTTCTATAAAGGTGTAGCGCTAATAGGGGCACCTGTGATGCGCGGTGGTAGCGAGCTTTAAAACCTGCCGGCTTTCAAAACTCACCGACAGAACACCGGACGCACGTGACGCTTTAGTTAGAGGTGGAGCGCTAATAGGCGCACCTGTGATGTGCGGTGGTAGCGAGCTTTAAAAACCGCCGGCTTTCAAAATTCACCGTCAGAACAGCGGACGCTCACGACGCTTCCGTTAGAGGTGGAACGCTAATAGGGGCGCGTGTGATGCGCCGTTGTAGCGAGCTTTAAAACCGCCGGCTTTCAAAAATCACCGTCAGCACTCCGGACGCACGTGACGCTTTAGTTAGAGGTGGAGCGCTAATAGGGGCACCTGTGATGTGCGGTGGTAGCGAGCTTTAAAAACCGCCGACTTTCAAAATTCACCGTCAGAACAGCGGACGCGCGCCACGCTTCCGTTAGAGGTGGAACGCTAATAGGGGCGCGTGTGATGTGCCGTGGCAGCGAGCTTTAAAACCGCCGGCTTTGAAATATCACCGTCAGCACTCCGGACGCACGTGACGCTTTCGTTAGAGGTGGAGCGCTAATAGGGGCACCTGTGATGTGCGCTGGTAGCGAGCTTTAAAATCCGCCGGCTTTCAAAATTCACCGTCAGAACACCGGACGCACGCCACGCTTCTGTTAGAGGTGGAACGATAATAGGGGCACGTGTGATGTACCGTGGTAGCGAGCTTTAAAACTGCCGGCTTTCAAAAATCACCGTCAGCACTCCGGACGCACGCGACGCTTCCGTTAGAGGTGGAACGCTAATAGGGGCGCGTGTGATGTGCCGTGGTAGCGAGCTTTAAAACCGCCGGCTTTCAAACATCACCGTCAGCACTCCGGACGCACGTGACGCTTTCGTTAGAGGTGGAGCGCTAATAGTGGCACCTGTGATGTGCGGTGGTAGCGAGCTTTAAAAACCGCCGGCTTTCAAAACTCACCGTCAGAACACCGGACGCACGCCACGCTTCCGTTAGAGGTGGAACGCTAATAGAGGCGCGTGTGATGTGCTGTGGTAGCGAGCTTTAAAACCGCCGGCTTTCAAAAATCACCGTCAGCACTCCGGACGCACGTGAAGCTTTAGTTAGAGGTGGAGCGCTAATAGGCGCACGTGTGATGTGCGGTGGTAGCGAGCTTTAAAAACCGCCGGCTTTCAAAATTCACCGTCAGAACAGCGGACGCACGCCGTGCTTCCGTTAGAGGTGGAACGCTAATATGGGCGCGTGTGATGTGCCGTGGCAGCGAGCTTTAAAACCGCCGGCTTTCAAAAATCGCCGTCAGCACTCCGGACGCACGTGACGCTTTGGTTAGACGTGGAGCGCTAATAGGGGCACCTGTGATGTGCGGTGGTAGCGAGCTTTAAAACCCGCCGGCTTTCAAAATTCACCCTCAGAACACCAGGCGCACGCGACGCTTCCGTTAGAAGTGGAACGCTAATAGGGGCGCGTGTGATGAGCCGTGGTAGCGAGCTTTAAAACCGCCAGCTTTCAAAAATCACCGTCAGCACTCCGGACTCACGTGACGCTTTAGTTAGAGGTGGAGCGCTAATAGGCGCACCTGTGATGTGCGGTGGTAGCGAGCTTTAAAAACCGCCGGCTTTCAAAATCCACCGTCAGAACAGCAGACGAACGCCACGCTTCCGTTAGAGGTGGAACGCTAATAGGGGCGCGTGTGGTGTGCCGTGGCAGCGAGCTTTAAAACCGCCGGCTTTCAAAAATCACCGTCAGCACTCCGGACGCACGTGACGCTTTCGTTAGACGTAAAGCGCTAATAGGGGCACCTGTGATGTGCGGTGGTAGCGAGCTTTAAAAACCGCCGGCTTTCAACATTCACCCTCAGAACACCAGACGCACGCGACGCTTCCGTTAGAGGTGGAACGCTAATAGTGGCTCGTGTGATGTGCCGTGGTAGCGAGCTTTAAAACCGCCGGCTTTCACAAATCACCGTCAGCACTCCGGACGCACGTGACGCTTTCGTTAGAGGTGGCGCGCTAATAGGGGCACCTGTGATGAGCGCTGGTAGCGAGCTTTAAAATCCGCAGGCTTTCAAAATTCACCGTCAGAGCACCGGACGCACGCGACGCTTCCATTAGAGGTGGAACGCTAATAGGGGCGCGTGTGATGTGCCGTCTTAGCGAGCTTTAAAACCGCCGGCTTTCAAAAATCACCGTCAGCACTCCGGACGCACGTGACGCTTTCGTTAGAGGTGGAGCGCTAATAGGGGCACCTGTGATGTGCGGTGGTAGCGAGCTTTAAAAACCGCCGGCCTTCAAAATTCACCGTCAGAACACCGGACGCACGCGACGCTTCCGTTAGAGGTGGAACGCTAATAGGGGCGCGTGTGATGTGCCGTGGTAGCGAGCTTTAAAACCGCCGGCTTTCAAAAATCACCGTCAGCACTCCGGACGCACGTGACACTTTCTATAAAGGTGTAGCGCTAATAGGGGCACCTGTGATGCGCGGTGGTAGCGAGCTTTAAAAACTGCCGGCTTTCAAAACTCACCGACAGAACACCGGACGCACGTGACGCTTTAGTTAGAGGTGGAGCGCTAATAGGCGCACCTGTGATGTGCGGTGGTAGCGAGCTTTAAAAACCGCCGGCTTTCAAAATTCACCGTCAGAACAGCGGACGCTCACGACGCTTCCGTTAGAGGTGGAACGCTAATAGGGGCGCGTGTGATGCGCCGTTGTAGCGAGCTTTAAAACCGCCGGCTTTCAAAAATCACCGTCAGCACTCCGGACGCACGTGACGCTTTAGTTAGAGGTGGAGCGCTAATAGGGGCACCTGTGATGTGCGGTGGTAGCGAGCTTTAAAAACCGCCGACTTTCAAAATTCACCGTCAGAACAGCGGACGCGCGCCACGCTTCCGTTAGAGGTGGAACGCTAATAGGGGCGCGTGTGATGTGCCGTGGTAGCGAGCTTTAAAACCGCCGGCTTTCAAACATCACCGTCAGCACTCCGGACGCACGTGACGCTTTCGTTAGAGGTGGAGCGCTAATAGTGGCACCTGTGATGTGCGGTGGTAGCGAGCTTTAAAAACCGCCGGCTTTCAAAACTCACCGTCAGAACACCGGACGCACGCCACGCTTCCGTTAGAGGTGGAACGCTAATAGAGGCGCGTGTGATGTGCTGTGGTAGCGAGCTTTAAAACCGCCGGCTTTCAAAAATCACCGTCAGCACTCCGGACGCACGTGAAGCTTTAGTTAGAGGTGGAGCGCTAATAGGCGCACGTGTGATGTGCGGTGGTAGCGAGCTTTAAAAACCGCCGGCTTTCAAAATTCACCGTCAGAACAGCGGACGCACGCCATGCTTCCGTTAGAGGTGGAACGCTAATATGGGCGCGTGTGATGTGCCGTGGCAGCGAGCTTTAAAACCGCCGGCTTTCAAAAATCGCCGTCAGCACTCCGGACGCACGCGACGCTTTGGTTAGACGTGGAGCGCTAATAGGGGCACCTGTGAAGTGCGGTGGTAGCGAGCTTTAAAACCCGCCGGCTTTCAAAATTCACCCTCAGAACACCAGAGCGCACGCGACGCTTCCGTTAGAAGTGGAACGCTAATAGGGGCGCGTGTGATGAGCCGTGGTAGCGAGGTTTAAAACCGCCAGCTTTCAAAAATCACCGTCAGCACTCCGGACTCACGTGACGCTTTAGTTAGAGGTGGAGCGCTAATAGGCGCACCTGTGATGTGCGGTGGTAGCGAGCTTTAAAAACCGCCGGCTTTCAAAATCCACCGTCAGAACAGCAGACGAACGCCACGCTTCCGTTAGAGGTGGAACGCTAATAGGGGCGCGTGTGATGTGCCGTTGTAGCGAGCTTTAAAACCGCCGGCTTTCAAAAATCGCCGTCAGCACTCCGGACGCACGTGACGCTTTCGTTAGACGTAAAGCGCTAATAGGGGCACCTGTGATGTGCGGTGGTAGCGAGCTTTAAAAACCGCCGGCTTTCAACATTCACCCTCAGAACACCAGACGCACGCGACGCTTCCGTTAGAGGTCGAACGCTAATAGTGGCTCGTGTGATGTGCCGTGGTAGCGAGCTTTAAAACCGCCGGCTTTCAAAAATCACCGTCAGCACTCCGGACGCACGTGACACTTTCTATAAAGGTGTAGCGCTAATAGGGGCACCTGTGATGCGCGGTGGTAGCGAGCTTTAAAAACTGCCGGCTTTCAAAACTCACCGACAGAACACCGGACGCACGTGACGCTTTAGTTAGAGGTGGAGCGCTAATAGGCGCACCTGTGATGTGCGGTGGTAGCGAGCTTTAAAAACCGCCGGCTTTCAAAATTCACCGTCAGAACAGCGGACGCTCACGACGCTTCCGTTAGAGGTGGAACGCTAATAGGGGCGCGTGTGATGCGCCGTTGTAGCGAGCTTTAAAACCGCCGGCTTTCAAAAATCACCGTCAGCACTCCGGACGCACGTGACGCTTTAGTTAGAGGTGGAGCGCTAATAGGGGCACCTGTGATGTGCGGTGGTAGCGAGCTTTAAAAACCGCCGACTTTCAAAATTCACCGTCAGAACAGCGGACGCGCGCCACGCTTCCGTTAGAGGTGGAACGCTAATAGGGGCGCGTGTGATGTGCCGTGGCAGCGAGCTTTAAAACCGCCGGCTTTGAAATATCACCGTCAGCACTCCGGACGCACGTGACGCTTTCGTTAGAGGTGGAGCGCTAATAGGGGCACCTGTGATGTGCGCTGGTAGCGAGCTTTAAAATCCGCCGGCTTTCAAAATTCACCGTCAGAACACCGGACGCACGCCACGCTTCTGTTAGAGGTGGAACGATAATAGGGGCACGTGTGATGTACCGTGGTAGCGAGCTTTAAAACTGCCGGCTTTCAAAAATCACCGTCAGCACTCCGGGCGCACGCGACGCTTCCGTTAGAGGTGGAACGCTAATAGGGGCGCGTGTGATGTGCCGTGGTAGCGAGCTTTAAAACCGCCGGCTTTCAAACATCACCGTCAGCACTCCGGACGCACGTGACGCTTTCGTTAGAGGTGGAGCGCTAATAGTGGCACCTGTGATGTGCGGTGGTAGCGAGCTTTAAAAACCGCCGGCTTTCAAAACTCACCGTCAGAACACCGGACGCACGCCACGCTTCCGTTAGAGGTGGAACGCTAATAGAGGCGCGTGTGATGTGCTGTGGTAGCGAGCTTTAAAACCGCCGGCTTTCAAAAATCACCGTCAGCGCTCCGGACGCACGTGAAGCTTTAGTTAGAGGTGGAGCGCTAATAGGCGCACGTGTGATGTGCGGTGGTAGCGAGCTTTAAAAACCGCCGGCTTTCAAAATTCACCGTCAGAACAGCGGACGCACGCCGTGCTTCCGTTAGAGGTGGAACGCTAATATGGGCGCGTGTGATGTGCCGTGGCAGCGAGCTTTAAAACCGCCGGCTCTCAAAAATCGCCGTCAGCACTCCGGACGCACGTGACGCTTTGGTTAGACGTGGAGCGCTAATAGGGGCACCTGTGATGTGCGGTGGTAGCGAGCTTTAAAACCCGCCGGCTGTCAAAATTCACCCTCAGAACACCAGGCGCACGCGACGCTTCCGTTAGAAGTGGAACGCTAATAGGGGCGCGTGTGATGAGCCGTGGTAGCGAGCTTTAAAACCGCCAGCTTTCAAAAATCACCGTCAGAACTCCGGACTCACGTGACGCTTTAGTTAGAGGTGGAGCGCTAATAGGCGCACCTGTGATGTGCGGTGGTAGCGAGCTTTAAAAACCGCCGGCTTTCAAAATCCACCGTCAGAACAGCAGACGAACGCCACGCTTCCGTTAGAGGTGGAACGCTAATAGGGGCGCGTGTGGTGTGCCGTGGCAGCGAGCTTTAAAACCGCCGGCTTTCAAAAATCACCGTCAGCACTCCGGACGCACGTGACGCTTTCGTTAGACGTAAAGCGCTAATAGGGGCACCTGTGATGTGCGGTGGTAGCGAGCTTTAAAAACCGCCGGCTTTCAACATTCACCCTCAGAACACCAGACGCACGCGACGCTTCCGTTAGAGGTGGAACGCTAATAGTGGCTCGTGTGATGTGCCGTGGTAGCGAGCTTTAAAACCGCCGGCTTTCACAAATCACCGTCAGCACTCCGGACGCACGTGACGCTTTCGTTAGAGGTGGCGCGCTAATAGGGGCACCTGTGATGAGCGCTGGTAGCGAGCTTTAAAATCCGCAGGCTTTCAAAATTCACCGTCAGAGCACCGGACGCACGCGACGCTTCCATTAGAGGTGGAACGCTAATAGGGGCGCGTGTGATTTGCCGTCTTAGCGAGCTTTAAAACCGCCGGCTTTCAAAAATCACCGTCAGCACTCCGGACGCACGTGACGCTTTCGTTAGAGGTGGAGCGCTAATAGGGGCACCTGTGATGTGCGGTGGTAGCGAGCTTTAAAAACCGCCGGCCTTCAAAATTCACCGTCAGAACACCGGACGCACGCGACGCTTCCGTTAGAGGTGGAACGCTAATAGGGGCGCGTGTGATGTACCGTGGTAGCGAGCTTTAAAACCGCCGGCTTTCAAAAATCACTGTCAGCACTCCGGATGCACGTGACGCTTTCGTTAGAGGTGGAGCGCTAATAGGGGCACCTGTGATAGTCGGTGGTAGCGAGCTTTAAAAACCGCCGGCTTTCAAAATTCACCGTCAGAACACCGGACGCACGCGACGCTTCTGTTACAGGTGGGACGCTAATAGGGGCGCGTGTGATGTGCCGTGGCAGCGAGCTTTAAAACCGCCGGCTTTCAAAAATCGCCGTCAGCACTCCGGACGCACGTGACGTTTTCGTTAGAGGTGGAGCGCTAATAGTGGCACCTGTGATGTGCGGTGGTAGCGAGCTTTAAAAACCGCCGACTTTCAAAATTCACCGTCAGAACAGCGGACGCACGCCACGCTTCCGTTAGAGCTGGAACGCTAAATGGGGCGCGTGTGATGTGCCGTGGCAGCGAGATTTAAAACCGCCGGCTTTCAAAATTCACCGTCAGAACACCGGACGTACGCGACGCTTCCGTTAAAGGTGGAACGCAAATAGGAGCGCGTGTGATGTGCCGTGGTAGCGAGCTTTAAAACCGCCGGCTTTCAAAAATCACCGTCAGCACTCCGGACGCACGTGACACTTTCTATAAAGGTGTAGCGCTAATAGGGGCACCTGTGATGCGCGGTGGTAGCGAGCTTTAAAAACCGCCGGCTTTCAAAACTCACCGACAGAACACCGGACGCACGCCACGCTTCCGTTAGAGGTGGAACGCTAATAGGGGCGCGTGTGATGTGCCGTGGTAGCGAGCTTTAAAACCGCCGGCTTTCAAAAATCACCGTCAGCACTCCGGACGCACGTGACGCTTTAGTTAGAGGTGGAGCGCTAATAGGCGCACCTGTGATGTGCGGTGGTAGCGAGCTTTAAAAACCGCCGGCTTTCAAAATTCACCGTCAGAACAGCGGACGCACGCCACGCTTCCGTTAGAGGTGGAACGCTAATAGGGGCGCGTGTGATGTGCCGTGGCAGCGAGCTTTAAAACCGGCGGCTTTCAAAAATCGCCGTCAGCACTCCGGACGCACGTGACGCTTTCGTTAGAGGTGGAGCGCTAATAGGGGCACCTGCGATGTGCGGTGGTAGCGAGCTTTAAAAACCGCCGGCTTTCAAATTTCACCCTCAGAACACCAGACGCACGCGACGCTTCCGTTAGAGGTGGAACGCTAATAGGGGCGCGTGTGATGTGCCGTGGTAGCGAGCTTTAAAACCGCCAGCTTTCAAAACTCACCGTCAGAACACCGGACGCACGCGACGCTTCCGTTAGAGGTGGAACGCTAATAGGGGCGCGTGTGATGTACCGTGGTAGCGAGCTTTAAAACCGCCGGCTTTCAAAAATCACCGTCAGCACTCCGGACGCACGCGACGCTTCCGTTAGAGGTGGAGCGCTAATAGCGGCGCGTGTGATGTTCGGTGGTAGCGAGCTTTAAAAACCGCCGGCTTTCAAAAATCACCGTCAGCACACCGGACGCTCACGACGCTTCCGTTAGAGGTGGAACGCTAATAGGGGCGCGTGTGATGCGCCGTTGTAGCGAGCTTTAAAACCGCCGGCTTTCAAAAATCACCGTCAGCACTCCGGACGCACGTGACGCTTTAGTTAGAGGTGGAGCGCTAATAGGGGCACCTGTGATGTGCGGTGGTAGCGAGCTTTAAAAACCGCCGACTTTCAAAATTCACCGTCAGAACAGCGGACGCGCGCCACGCTTCCGTTAGAGGTGGAACGCTAATAGGGGCGCGTGTGATGTGCCGTGGCAGCGAGCTTTAAAACCGCCGGCTTTGAAATATCACCGTCAGCACTCCGGACGCACGTGACGCTTTCGTTAGAGGTGGAGCGCTAATAGGGGCACCTGTGATGTGCGCTGGTAGCGAGCTTTAAAATCCGCCGGCTTTCAAAATTCACCGTCAGAACACCGGACGCACGCCACGCTTCTGTTAGAGGTGGAACGATAATAGGGGCACGTGTGATGTACCGTGGTAGCGAGCTTTAAAACTGCCGGCTTTCAAAAATCACCGTCAGCACTCCGGACGCACGCGACGCTTCCGTTAGAGGTGGAACGCTAATAGGGGCGCGTGTGATGTGCCGTGGTAGCGAGCTTTAAAACCGCCGGCTTTCAAACATCACCGTCAGCACTCCGGACGCACGTGACGCTTTCGTTAGAGGTGGAGCGCTAATAGTGGCACCTGTGATGTGCGGTGGTAGCGAGCTTTAAAAACCGCCGGCTTTCAAAACTCACCGTCAGAACACCGGACGCACGCCACGCTTCCGTTAGAGGTGGAACGCTAATAGAGGCGCGTGTGATGTGCTGTGGTAGCGAGCTTTAAAACCGCCGGCTTTCAAAAATCACCGTCAGCACTCCGGACGCACGTGAAGCTTTAGTTAGAGGTGGAGCGCTAATAGGCGCACGTGTGATGTGCGGTGGTAGCGAGCTTTAAAAACCGCCGGCTTTCAAAATTCACCGTCAGAACAGCGGACGCACGCCGTGCTTCCGTTAGAGGTGGAACGCTAATATGGGCGCGTGTGATGTGCCGTGGCAGCGAGCTTTAAAACCGCCGGCTTTCAAAAATCGCCGTCAGCACTCCGGACGCACGTGACGCTTTGGTTAGACGTGGAGCGCTAATAGGGGCACCTGTGATGTGCGGTGGTAGCGAGCTTTAAAACCCGCCGGCTTTCAAAATTCACCCTCAGAACACCAGGCGCACGCGACGCTTCCGTTAGAAGTGGAACGCTAATAGGGGCGCGTGTGATGAGCCGTGGTAGCGAGCTTTAAAACCGCCAGCTTTCAAAAATCACCGTCAGCACTCCGGACTCACGTGACGCTTTAGTTAGAGGTGGAGCGCTAATAGGCGCACCTGTGATGTGCGGTGGTAGCGAGCTTTAAAAACCGCCGGCTTTCAAAATCCACCGTCAGCACTCCGGACGCACGTGACGCTTTCGTTAGAGGTGGAGCGCTAATAGGGGCACCAGTGATGTGCGGTGGTAGCGAGCTATAAAAACCGCCGGCTGTCAAAATTCACCGTCAGCACTCCGGACGCACGTGACGCTTTCGATAGAGGTGGAGCGCTAATAGGGGCACCTGTGATGTGCGGTGGTAGCGAGCTTCAAAAACCGCCGGCTTTCAAAATTCACCGTCAGAACACCGGACGCACGCGACGCTTCCGTTAGAGGTGGAACGCTAATAGGGGCGCGTGTGATGTGCCGTGGTAGCGAGCTTTAAATCCGCCGGCTTTCAAAAATCACCGTCAGAACACCGGACGCACGCGACGCTTCTGTTAGAGGTGGGACGCTAATAGGGGCGCGTGTGATGTGCCGTGGTAGCGAGCTTTAAAACCGCCTGCTTTCAAAATCACCGTCAGCACTCCAGACGCACGTGACGCTTTCGTTTGAGGTGGAGCGCTAATAGGGGCACCTGTGATGTGCGGTGGTAGCGAGCTATAAAAACCGCCGGCTGTCAAAATTCACCGTCAGCACTCCGGACGCACGTGACGCATTCGTTAGAGGTGGAGCGCTAGTAGGGGCACCTGTGATGTGCGGTGGTAGCGAGCTTTAAAAACCGCCGGCCTTCAAAATTCACCGTAAGAACACCGGACGCACGCGACGCTTCCGTTAGAGGTGGAACGCTAATAGGGGCGCGTGTGATGTACCGTGGTAGCGAGCTTTAAAACCGCCGGCTTTCAAAAATCCCTGTCAGCAGTCCGGACGCACGTGACGCTTTCGTTAGAGGTGGGGCGCTAACAGGGGCACCTGTGATGTGCGGTGGTAGCGAGCTTTAAAAACCGCCGGCTTTCAAAATTCACCGTCAGAACACCGGACGCACGCGACGCTTCTGTTACAGGTGGGACGCTAATAGGGGCGCGTGTGATGTGCCGTGGCAGCGAGCTTTAAAAACCGCCGGCCTTCAAAATTCACCGTAACAACACCGGACGCACTCGACGCTTCCGTTAGAGGTGGAACGCTAATAGGGGCGCGTGTGATGTACCGTGGTAGCGAGCTTTAAAACCGCCGGCTTTCAAAAATCCCTGTCAGCAGTCCGGACACACGTGACGCTTTCGTTAGAGGTGGAGCGCTAATAGGGGCACCTGTGATGTGCCGTGGCAGCGAGATTTAAAACCGCCGGCTTTCAAAATTCACCGTCAGAACACCGGACGTACGCGACGCTTCCGTTAAAGGTGGAACGCTAATAGGAGCGCGTGTGATGTGCCGTGGTAGCGAGCTTTAAAACCGCCGGCTTTCAAAAATCACCGTCAGCACTCCGGACGCACGTGACGCTTTCTATAAAGGTGTAGCGCTAATAGGGGCAACTGTGATGTGCGGTGGTAGCGAGCTTTAAAAACCGCCGGCTTTCAAAACTCACCGCCAGAACACCGGACGCACGCCACGCTTCCGTTAGAGGTGGAACGCTAATAGGGGCGCGTGTGATGTGCCGTGGTAGCGAGCTTTAAAACCGCCGGCTTTCAAAAATCACGGTCAGCACTCCGGACGCACGTGACGCTTTAGTTAGAGGTGGAGCGCTAATAGGCGCACCTGTGATGTGCGGTGGTAGCGAGCTTTAAAAACCGCCGGCTTTCAAAATTCACCGTCAGAACACCGGACGCACGCCACGTTTCCGTTAGAGGTGGAACGCTAATAGGGGCGCGTGTGATGTGCCGTGGTAGCGAGCTTTAAATCCGCCGGCTTTCAAAATCACTGTCAGCACTCTGCACGCACGTGACGCTTTCGTTAGAGGTGGAGCGCTAATAGGGGCACCTGTGATGTTCGGTGGTAGTGAGCTTTAAAAACCGCCGTCTTTCAAAATTCACCGTCAGAACACCGGACGCACGCGACGCTTCTGTTAGTGGTGGGACGCTAATAGGGGCGCGTGTGATGTGCCGTGGTAGCGAGCTTTAAAACCGCCTGCTTTCAAAAATCACCGTCAGCACTCCGGACGCACGTGACGCTTTCGTTTGAGGTGGAGCGCTAATAGGGGCACCTGTGATGTGCGGTGGTAGCGAGCTATAAAAACCGCCGGCTGTCAAAATTCACCGTCAGCACTCCGGACGCACGTGACGCTTTCGTTAGAGGTGGAGCGCTAATAGGGGCACCTGTGATGTGCGGTGGTAGCGAGCTTTAAAAACCGCCGGCCTTCAAAATTCACCGTCAGAACACCGGACGCACGCGACGCTTCCGTTAGAGGTGGAACGCTAATAGGGGCGCGTGTGATGTGCCGTGGTAGCGAGCTTTAAAACCGCCGGCTTTCAAAAATCCCTGTCAGCAGTCCGGACGCACGTGACGCTTTCGTTAGAGGTGGAGCGCTAATAGGGGCACCTGTGATGTGCGGTGGTAGCGAGCTTTAAAAACCGCAGGCTTTCAAAATTCACCGTCAGAACACCGGACGCACGCGCACGCTTCTGTTACAGGTGGGACGCTAATAGGGGCGCGTGTGATGTGCCGTGGCAGCGAGCTTTAAAACCGCCGGCTTTCAAAAATCACCGTCAGCACTCCGGGCGCACGTGACGCTTTCGTTAGAGGTGGAGCGCTAATAGGGGCACCTGTGATGTGCGGTGGTAGCGAGCTTTAAAAACCGCCGGCTTTCAAAATTCACCGTCAGAACAGCGGACGCACGCCACGCTTCCGTTAGAGGTGGAACGCTAAAAGGGGCGCGTGTGATGTGCCGTGGCAGCGAGCTTTAAACCGCCGGCTTTCAAAATATCACCGTCAGAACACCGGACGTACGCGACGCTTCCGTTAAAGGTGGAACGCTAATAGGAGCGCGTGTGATGTGCCGTGGTAGCGAGCTTTAAAACCGCCGGCTTTCAAAAATCACCGTCAGCACTCCGGACGCACGTGACGCTTTCTATAAAGGTGTAGCGCTAATAGGGGCACCTGTGATGTGCGGTGGTTGCGAGCTTTAAAAACCGCCGGCTTTCAAAATTCACCCTCAGAACACCAGACGCACCTTGTCCTTCTACCTGTCGGCAACAGTTGTTGAGTGGGAGGGCAAGTCATTTGTGCAAGCATCCGGTTTATGCATTGGTTCCAGGGTTGCACCTGTATTGGCTAACATTTTTTTGAGTTTTGTGGACAGGGCGATTGAGCAAGCTTCGAAGGAGTTAGGGGTGCGTATTTTTCGTTATGTCGACGACTATTTGGTGTTTACCCCGCCAGACAGCCTGCCTAGAATGTTAGTCGATGTTCTTAAGGTGTTTAATGAGTACGGGCGTGGGCTAAAGTTTACAACAGAGGTACCCACGAACAAGGAACTGCAGTTTCTAGATTTGGTTTTGTTTTCCCGAGACAAGCACGTGTGCTGGTGTTATCGGCCAAGATCGGCTAAGCCCTTGTTAAACTTCAGGTCAGGTCATTCCAAGCTTATAAAAGAAGGCATTATCTTGTCGTGCCTCCAATCTTCACTCAAGAAGTCCTGCAATGAAATGATTGGGGAGAGCATTGCAGCCCAATCAAACAGATTATGCGCGAATGGCTATCCGGCTCACCTCATTTCCAGGGCAGCGGAAAAATTGCTTAGGCACGTGAAGTATGGGGCTCGGCCGAGTGCAAGAAATGAAAATAAAAATAAAAATAAAAGGCCGGCAGTGGTTCCATATGCGCACAGCATGTCCCATGGGCTCAAAAAAGTGGCAGGCAGATATGGTGTGACGTCGTATTTTCTGCCCCGAAGAAATTAGGCAGAATGTGTAGACAGGTAAGGCAGAGGCAGGAGGGAAACAAAAGGGCTTGTCAGGTGCGCCATGTTTCCCCTTATGTACCTTGCGAGGTAGGGGTAGTATACCAAATTCCCTTCTCGTGTGGCGCCACATATATTGGCCAAACAGGAAGATGCATCAACAAGCGACTCATGGAACATGAGAACACCAGAAAAAAAGACCCCCTGTCACACGTGGCGGTCCACTGCAGAAGGTGCAAATGCAAACACGAAAAAGAGTACGAAAAAAGAAAAACAGAAGGAGACCCTCTCACTAAAGGTGCATTCCGTTGCAAGAAATGCAAATGTACCCCCGACTATAAGAACACCAATATCGTGTTTCGCCATTGTGATAAGATGACGCGAGAAGTTTTTGAAGCTTTTCTTATACGTGAGAAAGGCGCAACGTGCATTAGTTGCCCATCGGTCGCCCTTTCCGAAGGGGAGATTGGATATCTGGCGTCACATGTGGCATGAGTTGACTATGGTGGCGATTAATCTTTCCTAACTCTGTATATATTTTGTGTGTTTTTTTCAATAAACCCAGTTGTTAGTCAGCGCATGTTTGTCTTTACACCTCAGTTTCCACGTCCCGTCTTTGTTGCGCTGTTTCAAAATGGCTTTAGTTAGAGGTGGAGCGCTAATAGGGGCACCTGTGATGTGTGGTGGTAGCGAGCTTTAAAACCGCCGACTTTCAAAATTCACCGTCAGAACAGCGGACGCACGCCACGCTTCCGTTAGAGGTTGAACGCTAATAGGGGCGAGTGTGATGTGCCGTGGTAGCGAGCTTTAAAACCGCCGGCTTTCAAAAATCACCGTCAGACTCCGGACGCACGTGACACTTTCGTTAGAGGTGTGAGTGCTAATAGGGGCACCTGTGATGTGCCGTGGTAGCGAGCTTTAAATCCGCCGGCTTTCAAAAATCACTGTCAGCACTCTGCACGCACGTGACGCTTTCGTTAGAGGTGGAGCGCTAATAGGGGCGCGTGTGATGTGCCGTGGTAGCGAGCTTTAAAACCGCCTGCTTTCAAAAATCACCGTCAGCACTCCGGACGCACGTGACGCTTTCGTTTGAGGTGGAGCGCTAATAGGGGCACCTGTGATGTGCGGTGGTAGCGAGCTATAAAAACCGCCGGCTGTCAAAATTCACCGTCAGCACTCCGGACGCACGTGACGCTTTCTATAAAGGTGTAGCGCTAGTAGGGGCAACTGTGATGTGCGGTGGTAGCGAGCTTTAAAAACCGCCGGCTTTCAAAACTCACCGTCAGAACACCGGACGCACGCCACGCTTCCGTTAGAGGTGGAACGCTAATAGGGGCGCGTGTGATGTGCCGTGGTAGCGAGCTTTAAAACCGCCGGCTTTCAAAAATCACCGTCAGCACTCCGGACGCACGTGACGCTTTAGTTAGAGGTGGAGCGCTAATAGGCGCACCTTTGATGTGCGGTGGTAGCGAGCTTTAAAAACCGCCGGCTTTCAAAATTCACCGTCAGAACAGCGGACGCACGCCACGCTTCCGTTAGAGGTGGAACGCTAATAGGGGCGCGTGTGATGTGACGTGGCAGCGAGCTTTAATACCGGCGGCTTTCAAATATCGCCGTCAGCACTCCGGACGCACGTGACGCTTTCATTAGACGTGGAGCGCTAATAGGGGCACCTGTGATGTGCGGTGGTTGCGAGCTTTAAAAACCGCCGGCTTTCAAAATTCACCCTCAGAACACCAGACGCACGCGACGCTTTCGTTAGAGGTGGAACGCTAATAGGGGCGCGTGTGATGTGCCGTGGTAGCGAGCTTTAAAACCGCCAGCTTTCAAAACTCACCGTCAGAACACCGGACGCACGCCACGCTTCCGTTAGAGGTGGAACGCTAATAGGGGCGCGTGTGATGTGCCGTGGTAGCGAGCTTTAAAACCGCCGGCTTTCACAAATCACCGTCAGCACTCCGGACGCACGTGACGCTTTCGTTTGAAGTGGAGCGCTAATAGGGGCACCAGTGATGTGCGGTGGTAGCGAGCTATAAAAACCGCCGGCTGTCAAAATTCACCGTCAGCACTCCGGACGCACGTGACGCTTTCGATAGAGGTGGAGCGCTAATAGGGGCACCTGTGATGTGCGGTGGTAGCGAGCTTCAAAAACCGCCGGCTTTCAAAATTCACCGTCAGAACACCGGACGCACGCCACGTTTCCGTTAGAGGTGGAACGCTAATAGGGGCGCGTGTGATGTGCCGTGGTAGCGAGCTTTAAATCCGCCGGCTTTCAAAAATCACTGTCAGCACTCTGCACGCACGTGACGCTTTCGTTAGAGGTGGAGCGCTAATAGGGGCACCTGTGATGTGCGGTGGTAGCGAGCTTTAAAAACCGCCGTCTTTCAAAATTCACCGTCAGAACACCGGACGCACGCGACGCTTCTGTTAGAGGTGGGACGCTAATAGGGGCGCGTGTGATGTGCCGTGGTAGCGAGCTTTAAAACCGCCGGCTTTCAAAAATCACCGTCAGCACTCCGGACGCACGTGACGCTTTCGTTTGAGGTGGAGCGCTAATAGGGGCACCTGTGATGTGCGGTGGTAGCGAGCTATAAAAACCGCCGGCTGTCAAAATTCACCGTCAGCACTCCGGACGCACGTGACGCATTCGTTAGAGGTGGAGCGCTAATAGGGGCACCTGTGATGTGCGGTGGTAGCGAGCTTTAAAAACCGCCGGCCTTCAAAATTCACCGTAAGAACACCGGACGCACGCGACGCTTCCGTTAGAGGTGGAACGCTAATAGGGGCGCGTGTGATGTGCCGTGGTAGCGAGCTTTAAAACCGCCGGCTTTCAAAAATCACCTGTCAGCAGTCCGGACGCACGTGACGCTTTCGTTAGAGGTGGAGCGCTAATAGGGGCACCTGTGATGTGCGGTGGTAGCGAGCTTTAAAAACCGCCGGCTTTCAAAATTCACCGTCAGAACACCGGACGCACGCGACGCTTCTGTTACAGGTGGACGCTAATAGGGGCGCGTGTGATGTGCCGTGGCAGCGAGCTTTAAAACCGCCGGCTTTCAAAACTCACCGTCAGAACACCGGACGCACGCCACGCTTCCGTTAGAGGTGGAACGCTAATAGGGGCGCGTGTGATGTGCCGTGGTAGCGAGCTTTAAAACCGCCGGCTTTCAAAAATCACCGTCAGCACTCCGGACGCACGTGACGCTTTAGTTAGAGGTGGAGCGCTAATAGGCGCACCTTTGATGTGCGGTGGTAGCGAGCTTTAAAAACCGCCGGCTTTCAAAATTCACCGTCAGAACAGCGGACGCACGCCACGCTTCCGTTAGAGGTGGAACGCTAATAGGGGCGCGTGTGATGTGACGTGGCAGCGAGCTTTAATACCGGCGGCTTTCAAATATCGCCGTCAGCACTCCGGACGCACGTGACGCTTTCATTAGACGTGGAGCGCTAATAGGGGCACCTGTGATGTGCGGTGGTTGCGAGCTTTAAAAACCGCCGGCTTTCAAAATTCACCCTCAGAACACCAGACGCACGCGACGCTTTCGTTAGAGGTGGAACGCTAATAGGGGCGCGTGTGATGTGCCGTGGTAGCGAGCTTTAAAACCGCCAGCTTTCAAAACTCACCGTCAGAACACCGGGCGCACGCCACGCATCCGTTAGAGGTGGAACGCTAATAGGGGCACCTGTGATGTGCGGTGGTTGCGAGCTTTAAAAACCGCCGGCTTTCAAAATTCACCCTCAGAACACCAGACGCACGCGACGCTTTCGTTAGAGGTGGAACGCTAATAGGGGCGCGTGTGATGTGCCGTGGTAGCGAGCTTTAAAACCGCCAGCTTTCAAAACTCACCGTCAGAACACCGGACGCACGCCACGCTTCCGTTAGAGGTGGAACGCTAATAGGGGCGCGTGTGATGTGCCGTGGTAGCGAGCTTTAAAACCGCCGGCTTTCACAAATCACCGTCAGCACTCCGGACGCACGTGACGCTTTCGTTTGAAGTGGAGCGCTAATAGGGGCACCAGTGATGTGCGGTGGTAGCGAGCTATAAAAACCGCCGGCTGTCAAAATTCACCGTCAGCACTCCGGACGCACGTGACGCTTTCGATAGAGGTGGAGCGCTAATAGGGGCACCTGTGATGTGCGGTGGTAGCGAGCTTCAAAAACCGCCGGCTTTCAAAATTCACCGTCAGAACACCGGACGCACGCCACGTTTCCGTTAGAGGTGGAACGCTAATAGGGGCGCGTGTGATGTGCCGTGGTAGCGAGCTTTAAATCCGCCGGCTTTCAAAAATCACTGTCAGCACTCTGCACGCACGTGACGCTTTCGTTAGAGGTGGAGCGCTAATAGGGGCACCTGTGATGTGCGGTGGTAGCGAGCTTTAAAAACCGCCGTCTTTCAAAATTCACCGTCAGAACACCGGACGCACGCGACGCTTCTGTTAGAGGTGGGACGCTAATAGAGGCGCGTGTGATGTGCCGTGGTAGCGAGCTTTAAAACCGCCTGCTTTCAAAAATCACCGTCAGCACTCCAGACGCACGTGACGCTTTCGTTTGAGGTGGAGCGCTAATAGGGGCACCTGTGATGTGCGGTGGTAGCGAGCTATAAAAACCGCCGGCTGTCAAAATTCACCGTCAGCACTCCGGACGCACGTGACGCATTCGTTAGAGGTGGAGCGCTAATAGGGGCACCTGTGATGTGCGGTGGTAGCGAGCTTTAAAAACCGCCGGCCTTCAAAATTCACCGTAAGAACACCGGACGCACGCGACGCTTCCGTTAGAGGTGGAACGCTAATAGGGACACCTGTGATGTGCGGTGGTAGCGAGCTTTAAAAACCGCCGACTTTCAAAATTTACCGTCAGAACAGCGGACGCACGCCACGCTTCCGTTAGAGCTGGAACGCTAAAAGGGGCGCGTGTGATGTGCCGTGGTAGCGAGCTTTAAAACCGCCGGCTTTCAAAATTCACCGTCAGAACACCGGACGCACGCGACGCTTCCGTTAAAGGTGGAACGCTAATAGGGGCGCGTGTGATGTGCCGTGGTAGCGAGCTTTAAAACCGCCGGCTTTCAAAAATCACCGCCAGAACACCGGACGCACGCCACGCTTCCGTTAGAGGTGGAACGCTAATAGGGGCGCGTGTGATGTGCCGTGGTAGCGAGCTTTAAAACCGCCGGCTTTCAAAAATCACGGTCAGCACTCCGGACGCACGTGACGCTTTAGTTAGAGGTGGAGCGCTAATAGGCGCACCTGTGATGTGCGGTGGTAGCGAGCTTTAAAAACCGCCGGCTTTCAAAATTCACCGTCAGAACACCGGACGCACGCCACGTTTCCGTTAGAGGTGGAACGCTAATAGGGGCGCGTGTGATGTGCCGTGGTAGCGAGCTTTAAATCCGCCGGCTTTCAAAAATCACTGTCAGCACTCTGCACGCACGTGACGCTTTCGTTAGAGGTGGAGCGCTAATAGGGGCACCTGTGATGTGCGGTGGTAGTGAGCTTTAAAAACCGCCGTCTTTCAAAATTCACCGTCAGAACACCGGACGCACGCGACGCTTCTGTTAGAGGTGGGACGCTAATAGGGGCGCGTGTGATGTGCCGTGGTAGCGAGCTTTAAAACCGCCTGCTTTCAAAAATCACCGTCAGCACTCCGGACGCACGTGACGCTTTCGTTTGAGGTGGAGCGCTAATAGGGGCACCTGTGATGTGCGGTGGTAGCGAGCTTTAAAAACCGCCGGCCTTCAAAATTCACCGTAAGAACACCGGACGCACGCGACGCTTCCGTTAGAGGTGGAACGCTAATAGGGGCGCGTGTGATGTACCGTGGTAGCGAGCTTTAAAACCGCCGGCTTTCAAAAATCCCTGTCAGCAGTCCGGACGCACGTGACGCTTTCGTTAGAGGTGGAGCGCTAATAGGGGCACCTGTGATGTGCGGTGGTAGCGAGCTTTAAAAGCCGCCGGCTTTCAAAATTCACCGTCAGAACACCGGACGCACGCGACGCTTCTGTTACAGGTGGGACGCTAATAGGGGCGCGTGTGATGTGCCGTGGCAGCGAGCTTTAAAACCGCCGGCTTTCAAAAATCACCGTCAGCACTCCGGGCGCACGTGACGCTTTCGTTAGAGGTGGAGCGCTAATAGGGGCACCTGTGATGTGCGGTGGTAGCGAGCTTTAAAAACCGCCGTCTTTCAAAATTCACCGTCAGAACACCGGACGCACGCGACGCTTCTGTTAGAGGTGGGACGCTAATAGGGGCGCGTGTGATGTGCCGTGGTAGCGAGCTTTAAAACCGCCTGCTTTCAAAAATCACCGTCAGCACTCCGGACGCACGTGACGCTTTCGTTTGAGGTGGAGCGCTAATAGGGGCACCTGTGATGTGCGGTGGTAGCGAGCTATAAAAACCGCCGGCTGTCAAAATTCACCGTCAGCACTCCGGACGCACGTGACGCATTCGTTAGAGGTGGAGCGCTAATAGGGGCACCTGTGATGTGCGGTGGTAGCGAGCTTTAAAAACCGCCGGCCTTCAAAATTCACCGTAAGAACACCGGACGCACGCGACGCTTCCGTTAGAGGTGGAACGCTAATAGGGGCGCGTGTGATGTACCGTGGTAGCGAGCTTTAAAACCGCCGGCTTTCAAAAATCCCTGTCAGCAGTCCGGACGCACGTGACGCTTTCGTTAGAGGTGGAGCGCTAATAGGGGCACCTGTGATGTGCGGTGGTAGCGAGCTTTAAAAACCGCCGGCTTTCAAAATTCACCGTCAGAACACCGGACGCACGCGACGCTTCTGTTAGAGGTGGACGCTAATAGGGGCGCGTGTGATGTGCCGTGGCAGCGAGCTTTAAAACCGCCGGCTTTCAAAAATCACCGTCAGCACTCCGGGCGCACGTGACGCTTTCGTTAGAGGTGGAGCGCTAATAGGGACACCTGTGATGTGCGGTGGTAGCGAGCTTTAAAAACCGCCGACTTTCAAATTTACCGTCAGAACAGCGGACGCACGCCACGCTTCCGTTAGAGCTGGAACGCTAAAAGGGGCGCGTGTGATGTGCCGTGGCAGCGAGATTTAATACCGCCGGCTTTCAAAATTCACCGTCAGAACACCGGACGTACGCGACGCTTCCGTTAAAGGTGGAACGCTAATAGGAGCGCGTGTGATGTGCCGTGGTAGCGAGCTTTAAAACCGCCGGCTTTCAAAAATCACCGTCAGCACTCCGGACGCACGTGACGCTTTCTATAAAGGTGTAGCGCTAATAGGGGCAACTGTGATGTGCGGTGGTAGCGAGCTTTAAAAACCGCCGGCTTTCAAAACTCACCGCCAGAACACCGGACGCACGCCACGCTTCCGTTAGAGGTGGAACGCTAATAGGGGCGCGTGTGATGTGCCGTGGTAGCGAGCTTTAAAACCGCCGGCTTTCAAAAATCACGGTCAGCACTCCGGACGCACGTGACGCTTTCGTTAGAGGTGGAGCGCTAATAGGCGCACCTGTGATGTGCGGTGGTAGCGAGGTTTAAAAACCGCCGGCTTTCAAAATTCACCGTCAGAACACCGGACGCACGCCACGTTTCCGTTAGAGGTGGAACGCTAATAGGGGCGCGTGTGATGTGCCGTGGTAGCGAGCTTTAAATCCGCCGGCTTTCAAAAATCACTGTCAGCACTCTGCACGCACGTGACGCTTTCGTTAGAGGTGGAACAGCTAATAGGGGCACCTGTGATGTGCGGTGGTAGTGAGCTTTAAAAACCGCCGTCTTTCAAAATTCACCGTCAGAACACCGGACGCACGCGACGCTTCTGTTAGAGGTGGGACGCTAATAGGGGCGCATGTGATGTGCCGTGGTAGCGAGCTTTAAAACCGCCTGCTTTCAAAAATCACCGTCAGCACTCCGGACGCACGTGACGCTTTCGTTTGAGGTGGAGCGCTAATAGGGGCACCTGTGATGTGCGGTGGTAGCGAGCTATAAAAACCGCCGGCTGTCAAAATTCACCGTCAGCACTCCGGACGCACGTGACGCTTTCGTTAGAGGTGGAGCGCTAATAGGGGCACCTGTGATGTGCGGTGGTAGCGAGCTTTAAAAACCGCCGGCCTTCAAAATTCACCGTAAGAACACCGGACGCACGCGACGCTTCCGTTAGAGGTGGAACGCTAATAGGGGCGCGTGTGATGTACCGTGGTAGCGAGCTTTAAAACCGCCGGCTTTCAAAAATCCCTGTCAGCAGTCCGGACGCACGTGACGCTTTCGTTAGAGGTGGAGCGCTAATAGGGGCACCTGTGATGTGCGGTGGTAGCGAGCTTTAAAAGCCGCCGGCTTTCAAAATTCACCGTCAGAACACCGGACGCACGCGACGCTTCTGTTACAGGTGGGACGCTAATAGGGGCGCGTGTGATGTGCCGTGGCAGCGAGCTTTAAAACCGCCGGCTTTCAAAAATCACCGTCAGCACTCCGGGCGCACGTGACGCTTTCGTTAGAGGTGGAGCGCTAATAGGGGCACCTGTGATGTGCGGTGGTAGCGAGCTTTAAAAACCGCCGACTTTCAAAATTCACCGTCAGAACAGCGGACGCACGCCACGCTTCCGTTAGAGCTGGAACGCTAAAAGGGGCGCGTGTGATGTGCCGTGGCAGCGAGATTTAAAACCGCCGGCTTTCAAAATTCACCGTCAGAACACCGGACGTACGCGACGCTTCCGTTAAAGGTGGAACGCTAATAGGAGCGCGTGTGATGTGCCGTGGTAGCGAGCTTTAAAACCGCCGGCTTTCAAAAATCACCGTCAGCACTCCGGACGCACGTGACGCTTTCTATAGAGGTGTAGCGCTAATAGGGGCAACTGTGATGTGCGGTGGTAGCGAGCTTTAAAAACCGCCGGCTTTCAAAACTCACCGCCAGAACACCGGACGCACGCCACGCTTCCGTTAGAGGTGGAACGCTAATAGGGGCGCGTGTGATGTGCCGTGGTAGCGAGCTTTAAAACCGCCGGCTTTCAAAAATCACCGTCAGCACTCCGGACGCACGTGACGCTTTAGTTAGAGGTGGAGCGCTAATAGGCGCACCTGTGATGTGCGGTGGTAGCGAGCTTTAAAAACCGCCGGCTTTCAAAATTCACCGTCAGAACAGCGGACGCACGCCACGCTTCCGTTAGAGGTGGAACGCTAATAGGGGCGCGTGTGATGTGCCGTGGCAGCGAGCTTTAAAACCGCCGGCTTTCAAAATATCACCGTCAGCACTCCGGACGCACGTGACGCTTTCATTAGAGGTGGAGCGCTAATAGGGGCACCTGTGATGTGCGGTGGTAGCGAGCTTTAGAAACCGCCGGCTTTCAAAATTCACCGTCAGAACACCGGACGCACGCGACGCTTCCGTTAGAGGTGGAACGCTAATAGGGGCGCGTGTGATGTGCCGTGGTAGCGAGCTTTAAAACCGCCGGCTTTCAAAAATCACCGTCAGCACTCCGGACGCACGTGACGCTTTAGTTAGAGGTGGAGCGCTAATAGGCGCACCTGTGATGTGCGGTGGTAGCGAGATTTAAAATCCGCCGGCTTTCAAAATTCACCGTCGGAACAGCGGACGCACGCCACGCTTCCGTTAGAGGCGGAACGCTAATAGGGGCGCGTGTGATGTGACGTGGCAGCGAGCTTTAATACCGGCGGCTTTCAAATATCGCCGTCAGAACACCAGACGCACCTTGTCCTTCTACCTGTCGGCAACAGTTGTTGAGTGGGAGGGCAAGTCATTTGTGCAAGCATCCGGTTTATGCATTGGTTCCAGGGTTGCACCTGTATTGGCTAACATTTTTTTGAGTTTTGTGGACAGGGCGATTGAGCAAGCTTCGAAGGAGTTAGGGGTGCGTATTTTTCGTTATGTCGACGACTATTTGGTGTTTACCCCGCCAGACAGCCTGCCTAGAATGTTAGTCGATGTTCTTAAGGTGTTTAATGAGTACGGGCGTGGGCTAAAGTTTACAACAGAGGTACCCACGAACAAGGAACTGCAGTTTCTAGATTTGGTTTTGTTTTCCCGAGACAAGCACGTGTGCTGGTGTTATCGGCCAAGATCGGCTAAGCCCTTGTTAAACTTCAGGTCAGGTCATTCCAAGCTTATAAAAGAAGGCATTATCTTGTCGTGCCTCCAATCTTCACTCAAGAAGTCCTGCAATGAAATGATTGGGGAGAGCATTGCAGCCCAATCAAACAGATTATGCGCGAATGGCTATCCGGCTCACCTCATTTCCAGGGCAGCGGAAAAATTGCTTAGGCACGTGAAGTATGGGGCTCGGCCGAGTGCAAGAAATGAAAATAAAAATAAAAATAAAAGGCCGGCAGTGGTTCCATATGCGCACAGCATGTCCCATGGGCTCAAAAAAGTGGCAGGCAGATATGGCGTTGACGTCGTATTTTCTGCCCCGAAGAAATTAGGCAGAATGTGTAGACAGGTAAGGCAGAGGCAGGAGGGAAACAAAAGGGCTTGTCAGGTGCGCCCTGTTTCCCCTTATGTACCTTGCGAGGTAGGGGTAGTATACCAAATTCCCTTCTCGTGTGGCGCCACATATATTGGCCAAACAGGAAGATGCATCAACAAGCGACTCATGGAACATGAGAACACCAGAAAAAAAGACCCCCTGTCACACGTGGCGGTCCACTGCAGAAGGTGCAAATGCAAACACAAAAAAGAGTACGAAAAAAGAAAAACAGAAGGAGACCCTCTCACTAAAGGTGCATTCCGTTGCAAGAAATGCAAATGTACCCCCGACTATAAGAACACCAATATCGTGTTTCGCCATTGTGATAAGATGAGGCGAGAAGTTTTTGAAGCTTTTCTTATACGTGAGAAAGGCGCAACGTGCATTAGTTGCCCATCGGTCGCCCTTTCCGAAGGGGAGATTGGATATCTGGCGTCACATGTGGCATGAGTTGACTATGGTGGCGATAATTCTTTCCTAACTCTGTATATATTTTGTGTGTTTTTTTCAATAAACCCAGTTGTTAGTCAGCGCATGTTTGTCTTTACACCTCAGTTTCCACGTCCCGTCTTTGTTGCGCTGTTTCAAAATGGCTTTAGTTAGAGGTGGAGCGCTAATAGGGGCACCTGTGATGTGTGGTGGTAGCGAGCTTTAAAACCGCTGTCTTTCAAAATTCACCGTCAGAACAGCGGGCGCACGCCACGCTTCCGTTAGAGGTTGAACGCTAATAGGGGCGAGTGTGATGTGCCGTGGTAGCGAGCTTTAAAACCGCCGGCTTTCAAAAATCACCGTCAGACTCCGGACGCACGTGACGCTTTCGTTAGAGGTGTGAGTGCTAATAGGGGCACCTGTGATGTGCGGTGGTAGCGAGCTTTAAAAACCGCCGGCTTTCAAAATTCACCGTCAGAGCACCGGACGCACGCGACGCTTACGTTAGAGGCGGAACGCTAATAGGGGCGCGTGTGATGTGCCGTGGCAGCGAGCTTTAAAACCGCCGGCTTTCACAAATCACCGTCAGCACTCCGGACGCACGTGACGCTTTCGTTTGAGGTGGAGCGCTAATAGGGGCACCAGTGATGTGCGGTGGTAGCGAGCTATAAAAACCGCCAGCTGTCAAAATTCACCGTCAGCACTCCGGACGCACGTGACGCTTTCGATAGAGGTGGAGCGCTAATAGGGGCACCTGTGATGTGCGGTGGTAGCGAAATTCAAAAACCGCCGGCTTTCAAAATTCACCGTCAGAACACCGGACGCACGCCACGGTTCCGTTAGAGGTGGAACGCTAATAGGGGCGCGTGTGATGTGCCGTGGTAGCGAGCTTTAAAACCGCCTGCTTTCAAAATTCACCGTCAGCACTCCGGACGCACGCCACGCTTTCGTTTGGGGTGGAACGCTGATAGGGGCGCGTGTGATATTCCGTGGTAGCCAGCTTTAAACCGCCGGCTTTCAAAAATCACCGTCAGCACTCCGGACGCACGCGACGCTTCCGTTAGAGGTGGAACGCTAATAGGGGCGCGTGTGATGTGCCGTTGTAGCGAGCTTTAAAACCGCCGGCTTTCAAAAATTACCGTCAGCACTCCGGGCGCACGTGACTCTTTCGTTAGAGGTGGAGCGCTAATAGAGGCACCTGTGATGTGCGGTGGTAGCGAGCGTTAAAACCGCCGGCTTTCAAAACTCACCGTCAGAAAAGCGGACGCACGCCACGCTTCCGTTAGAGGTGGAACGCTAATACGGGTGCGTGTGATGTGCCGTGGCAGCGAGCTTTAAAACCGCCGGCTTTCAAAAATCACCGTCAGCACTCGGGACGCACGTGACGCTTTCGTTAGAGGTGGAGCGCTAATAGGGGCACCTCTGATGTGCGGTGGTAGCGAGTTTTAAAAACCGCCGGCTTTCAAAATTCACCGTCAGCACTCCGGACGCACGCCACGCTTTCATTTGAGGTGGAACGCTAATAGGGGCGCGTTTAATGTGCGGTGGTAGTGAGCATTAAAACCGCCGGCTTTCAAAAATCACCGTCAGCACTCCGGACGCACGCGACGCTCCCGTTAGAGGTGGAACGCTAATAGGGGCGCGTGTGATGTGCCGTGGCAGCGAGCTTTAAAACCGCCGGCTTTCAAAAATCACCGTCAGCACTCCGGGCGCACGTGACGCTTTCGTTAGAGGTGGAGCGCTAATAGGGGCACCTGTGATGTGCGGTGGTTGCGAGCTTTAAAAACCGCCGGCTTTCAAAATTCACCCTCAGAACACCAGACGCACCTTGTCCTACCTGTCGGCAACAGTTGTTGAGTGGGAGGGCAAGTCATTTGTGCAAGCATCCGGTTTATGCATTGGTTCCAGGGTTGCACCTGTATTGGCTAACATTTTTTTGAGTTTTGTGGACAGGGCGATTGAGCAAGCTTCGAAGGAGTTAGGGGTGCGTATTTTTCGTTATGTCGACGACTATTTGGTGTTTACCCCGCCAGACAGCCTGCCTAGAATGTTAGTCGATGTTCTTAAGGTGTTTAATGAGTACGGGCGTGGGCTAAAGTTTACAACAGAGGTACCCACGAACAAGGAACTGCAGTTTCTAGATTTGGTTTTGTTTTCCCGAGACAAGCACGTGTGCTGTTGTTATCGGCCAAGATCGGCTAAGCCCTTGTTAAACTTCAGGTCAGGTCATTCCAAGCTTATAAAAGAAGGCATTATCTTGTCGTGCCTCCAATCTTCACTCAAGAAGTCCTGCAATGAAATGATTGGGGAGAGCATTGCAGCCCAATCAAACAGATTATGCGCGAATGGCTATCCGGCTCACCTCATTTCCAGGGCAGCGGAAAAATTGCTTAGGCACGTGAAGTATGGGGCTCGGCCGAGTGCAAGAAATGAAAATAAAAATAAAAATAAAAGGTTGGCAGTGGTTCCATATGCGCACAGCATGTCCCATGGGCTTAAAAAAGTGGCAGGCAGATATGGCGTTGACGTCGTATTTTCTGCCCCGAAGAAATTAGGCAGAATGTGTAGACAGGTAAGGCAGAGGCAGGAGGGAAACAAAAAGGCTTGTCAGGTGCGCCATGTTTCCCCTTATGTACCTTGCGAGGTAGGGGTAGTATACCAAATTCCCTTCTCGTGTGGCGCCACATATATTGGCCAAACAGGAAGATGCATCAACAAGCGACTCATGGAACATGAGAACACCAGAAAAAAAGACCCCCTGTCACACGTGGCGGTCCACTGCAGAAGGTGCAAATGCAAACACGAAAAAGAGTACGAAAAAAGAAAAACAGAAGGAGACCCTCTCACTAAAGGTGCATTCCGTTGCAAGAAATGCAAATGTACCCCCGACTATAAGAACACCAATATCGTGTTTCGCCATTGTGATAAGATGACGCGAGAAGTTTTTGAAGCTTTTCTTATACGTGAGAAAGGCGCAACGTGCATTAGTTGCCCATCGGTCGCCCTTTCCGAAGGGGAGATTGGATATCTGGCGTCACATGTGGCATGAGTTGACTATGGTGGCGATAATTCTTTCCTAACTCTGTATATATTTTGTGTGTTTTTTTCAATAAACCCAGTTGTTAGTCAGCGCATGTTTGTCTTTACACCTCAGTTTCCACGTCCCGTCTTTGTTGCGCTGTTTCAAAATGGCTTTAGTTAGAGGTAGAGCGCTAATAGGGGCACCTGTGATGTGTGGTGGTAGCGAGCTTTAAAACCGCCGTCTTTCAAAATTCACCGTCAGAACAGCGGGCGCACGCCACGCTTCCGTTAGAGGTTGAACGCTAATAGGGGCGAGTGTGATGTGCCGTGGTAGCGTGCTTTAAAACCGCCGGCTTTCAAAAATCACCGTCAGACTCCGGACGCACGTGACGCTTTCGTTAGAGGTGTGAGTGCTAATAGGGGCACCTGTGATGTGCGGTGGTAGCGGGCTTTAAAAACCGCCGGCTTTCAAAATTCACCGTCAGAGCACCGGACGCACGCGACGCTTACGTTAGAGGCGGAACGCTAATAGGGGCGCGTGTGATGTGCCGTGGCAGCGAGCTTTAAAACCGCCGGCTTTCACAAATCACCGTCAGCACTCCGGACGCACGTGACGCTTTCGTTTGAGGTGGAGCGCTAATAGGGGCACCAGTGATGTGCGGTGGTAGCGAGCTATAAAAACCGCCAGCTGTCAAAATTCACCGTCAGCACTCCGGACGCACGTGACGCTTTCGATAGAGGTGGAGCGCTAATAGGGGCACCTGTGATGTGCGGTGGTAGCGAGCTTCAAAAACCGCCGGCTTTCAAAATTCACCGTCAGAACACCGGACGCACGCCACGGTTCCGTTAGAGGTGGAACGCTAATAGGGGCGCGTGTGATGTGCCGTGGTAGCGAGCTTTAAAACCGCCTGCTTTCAAAATTCACCGTCAGCACTCCGGACGCACGCCACGATTTCGTTTGGGGTGGAACGCTGATAGGGGCGCGTGTGATATTCCGTGGTAGCCAGCTTTAAACCGCTGGCTTTCAAAAATCACCGTCAGCACTCCGGACGCACGCGACGCTTCCGTTAGAGGTGGAACGCTAATAGGGGCGCGTTTGATGTGCCGTTGTAGCGAGCTTTAAAACAGCCGGCTTTCAAAAATTACCGTCAGCACTCCGGACGAACGTGACTCTTTCGTTAGAGGTGGAGCGCTAATAGAGGCACCTGTGATGTGCGGTGGTAGCGAGCGTTAAAACCGCCGGCTTTCAAAACTCACCGTCAGAAAAGCGGACGCACGCCACGCTTCCGTTAGAGGTGGAACGCTAATACGGGCGCGTGTGATGTGCCGTGGCAGCGAGCTTTAAAACCGCCGGCTTTCAAAAATCACCGTCAGCACTCGGGACGCACGTGACGCTTTCGTTAGAGGTGGAGCGCTAATAGGGGCACCTCTGATGTGCGGTGGTAGCGAGTTTTAAAAACCGCCGGCTTTCAAAATTCACCGTCAGCACTCCGGACGCACGCCACGCTTTCATTTGAGGTGGAACGCTAATAGGGGCGCGTTTAATGTGCGGTGGTAGTGAGCATTAAAACCGCCGGCTTTCAAAAATCACCGTCAGCACTCCGGACGCACGCGACGCTCCCGTTAGAGGTGGAACGCTAATAGGGGCGCGTGTGATGTGCCGTGGCAGCGAGCTTTAAAACCGCCGGCTTTCAAAAATCACCGTCAGCACTCCGGGCGCACGTGACGCTTTCGTTAGAGGTGGAGCGCTAATAGGGGCACCTGTGATGTGCGGTGGTAGCGAGCTTTAAAAACCGCCGACTGTCAAAATTCACCGTCAGAACAGCGGACGCACGCCACGCTTCCGTTAGAGCTGGAACGCTAATAGGGGCGCGTGTGATGTGCCGTGGCAGCGAGATTTAAAACCGCCGGCTTTCAAAAATCACCGTCAGCACTCCGGACGCACGTGACGCTTTCGTTAGAGGTGGAGCGCTAATAGGGGCATCTGTGATGTGCGCTGGTAGCGAGCTTTAAAATCCGCCGGCTTTCAAAATTCACCGTCAGAACACCGGACGCACGCCACGCTTCTGTTAGAGGTGGAACGATAATAGGGGCACGTGTGATGTACCGTGGTAGCGAGCTTTAAAATCGCCGGCTTTCAAAAATCACCGTCAGCACTCCGGACGCACGCGACGCTTCCGTTAGAGGTGGAACGCTAATAGGGGCGCGTGTGATGTGCCGTGGTAGCGAGCTTTAAAACCGCCGGCTTTCAAAATTCACCGTCAGCACTCCGGACGCACGTGACGCTTTCGTTAGAGGTGAAGCGGTAATAGGGGCACCTCTGATGTGCGGTGGTAGGGCGCTTTTAAAACCGCCGGCTTTCAAAATTCACCGTCAGAACACCGGACGTACGCGACGCTTCCGTTAAAGGTGGAACGCTAATAGGAGCGCGTGTGATGTGCCGTGGTAGCGAGCTTTAAAACCGCCGGCTTTCAAAAATCACCGTCAGCACTCCGGACGCACGTGACGCTTTAGTTAGAGGTGGAGCGCTAATAGGCGCACCTGTGATGTGCGGTGGTAGCGAGCTTTAAAAACCGCCGGCTTTCAAAATTCACCGTCAGAACAGCGGACGCTCGCCACGCTTCCGTTAGAGGTGGAACGCTAATAGGGGCGCGTGTGATGTGACGTGGCAGCGAGCTTTAATACCGGCGGCTTTCAAATATCGCCGTCAGCATTCCGGACACACGTGACGCTTTCGTTAGACGTGGAGCGCTAATAGGGGCACCTGTGATGTGCGGTGGTTGCGAGCTTTAAAAACCGCCGGCTTTCAAAATTCACCCTCAGAACACCAGACGCACGCGACGCTTCCGTTAGAGGTGGAACGCTAATAGGGGCGCGTGTGATGTGCCGTGGTAGCGAGATTTAAAACCGCCAGCTTTCAAAAATCACCGTCAGCACTCCGGACGCACGTGACGCTTTAGTTAGAGGTGGAGCGCTAATAGGGGCACCTGTGATGTGTGGTGGTAGCGAGCTTTAAAACCGCCGTCTTTCAAAATTCACCGTCAGAACAGCGGAGGCACGCCACGCTTCCGTTAGAGGTTGAACGCTAATAGGGGCGAGTGTGATGTGCCGTGGTAGCGAGCTTTAAAACCGCCGGCTTTCAAAAATCACCGTCAGCACTCCGGACGCACGTGACGCTTTAGTTAGAGGTGGAGCGCTAATCGGCGCACCTGTGATGTGCGGTGGTAGCGAGCTTTAAAAACCGCCGGCTTTCAAAATTCACCGTCAGAACAGCGGACGCTCGCCACGCTTCCGTTAGAGGTGGAACGCTAATAGGGGCGCGTGTGATGTGACGTGGCAGCGAGCTTTAATACCGGCGGCTTTCAAATATCGCCGTCAGCATTCCGGACACACGTGACGCTTTCGTTAGACGTGGAGCGCTAATAGGGGCACCTGTGATGTGCGGTGGTTGCGAGCTTTAAAAACCGCCGGCTTTCAAAATTCACCCTCAGAACACCAGACGCACGCGACGCTTCCGTTAGAGGTGGAACGCTAATAGGGGCGCGTGTGATGTGCCGTGGTAGCGAGATTTAAAACCGCCAGCTTTCAAAAATCACCGTCAGCACTCCGGACGCACGTGACGCTTTAGTTAGAGGTGGAGCGCTAATAGGGGCACCTGTGATGTGTGGTGGTAGCGAGCTTTAAAACCGCCGTCTTTCAAAATTCACCGTCAGAACAGCGGAGGCACGCCACGCTTCCGTTAGAGGTTGAACGCTAATAGGGGCGAGTGTGATGTGCCGTGGTAGCGAGCTTTAAAACCGCCGGCTTTCAAAAAACACCGTCAGACTCCGGACGCACGTGACGCTTTCGTTAGAGGTGTGAGTGCTAATAGGGGCACCTGTGATGTGCGGTGGTAGCGAGCTTTAAAAACCGCCGGCTTTCAAAATTCACCGTCAGAGCACCGGACGCACGCGACGCTTACGTTAGAGGCGGAACGCTAATAGGGGCGCGTGTGATGTGCCGTGGCAGCGAGCTTTAAAACCGCCGGCTTTCACAAATCACCGTCAGCACTCCGGACGCACGTGACGCTTTCGTTTGAGGTGGAGCGCTAATAGGGGCACCAGTGATGTGCGGTGGTAGCGAGCTATAAAAACCGCCAGCTGTCAAAATTCACCGTCAGCACTCCGGACGCACGTGACGCTTTCGATAGAGGTGGAGCGCTAATAGGGGCACCTGTGATGTGCGGTGGTAGCGAGCTTCAAAAACCGCCGGCTTTCAAAATTCACCGTCAGAACACCGGACGCACGCCACGGTTCCGTTAGAGGTGGAACGCTAATAGGGGCGCGTGTGATGTGCCGTGGTAGCGAGCTTTAAAACCGCCTGCTTTCAAAATTCACCGTCAGCACTCCGGACGCACGCCACGATTTCGTTTGGGGTGGAACGCTGATAGGGGCGCGTGTGATATTCCGTGGTAGCCAGCTTTAAACCGCCGGCTTTCAAAAATCACCGTCAGCACTCCGGACGCACGCGACGCTTCCGTTAGAGGTGGAACGCTAATAGGGGCGCGTTTGATGTGTCGTTGTAGCGAGCTTTAAAACAGCCGGCTTTCAAGAATTACCGTCAGCACTCCGGACGAACGTGACTCTTTCGTTAGAGGTGGAGCGCTAATAGAGGCACCTGTGATGTGCGGTGGTAGCGAGCGTTAAAACCGCCGGCTTTCAAAACTCACCGTCAGAAAAGCGGACGCACGCCACGCTTCCGTTAGAGGTGGAACGCTAATACGGGCGCGTGTGATGTGCCGTGGCAGCGAGCTTTAAAACCGCCGGCTTTCAAAAATCACCGTCAGCACTCGGGACGCACGTGACGCTTTCGTTAGAGGTGGAGCGCTAATAGGGGCACCTCTGATGTGCGGTGGTAGCGAGTTTTAAAAACCGCCGGCTTTCAAAATTCACCGTCAGCACTCCGGACGCACGCCACGCTTTCATTTGAGGTGGAACGCTAATAGGGGCGCGTTTAATGTGCGGTGGTAGTGAGCATTAAAACCGCCGGCTTTCAAAAATCACCGTCAGCACTCCGGACGCACGCGACGCTCCCGTTAGAGGTGGAACGCTAATAGGGGCGCGTGTGATGTGCCGTGGCAGCGAGCTTTAAAACCGCCGGCTTTCAAAAATCACCGTCAGCACTCCGGGCGCACGTGACGCTTTCGTTAGAGGTGGAGCGCTAATAGGGGCACCTGTGATGTGCGGTGGTAGCGAGCTTTAAAAACCGCCGACTGTCAAAATTCACCGTCAGAACAGCGGACGCACGCCACGCTTCCGTTAGAGCTGGAACGCTAATAGGGGCGCGTGTGATGTGCCGTGGCAGCGAGATTTAAAACCGCCGGCTTTCAAAAATCACCGTCAGCACTCCGGACGCACGTGACGCTTTCGTTAGAGGTGGAGCGCTAATAGGGGCATCTGTGATGTGCGCTGGTAGCGAGCTTTAAAATCCGCCGGCTTTCAAAATTCACCGTCAGAACACCGGACGCACGCCACGCTTCTGTTAGAGGTGGAACGATAATAGGGGCACGTGTGATGTACCGTGGTAGCGAGCTTTAAAATCGCCGGCTTTCAAAAATCACCGTCAGCACTCCGGACGCACGCGACGCTTCCGTTAGAGGTGGAACGCTAATAGGGGCGCGTGTGATGTGCCGTGGTAGCGAGCTTTAAAACCGCCGGCTTTCAAAATTCACCGTCAGCACTCCGGACGCACGTGACGCTTTCGTTAGAGGTGAAGCGGTAATAGGGGCACCTCTGATGTGCGGTGGTAGGGCGCTTTTAAAACCGCCGGCTTTCAAAATTCACCGTCAGAACACCGGACGTACGCGACGCTTCCGTTAAAGGTGGAACGCTAATAGGAGCGCGTGTGATGTGCCGTGGTAGCGAGCTTTAAAACCGCCGGCTTTCAAAAATCACCGTCAGCACTCCGGACGCACGTGACGCTTTAGTTAGAGGTGGAGCGCTAATCGGCGCACCTGTGATGTGCGGTGGTAGCGAGCTTTAAAAACCGCCGGCTTTCAAAATTCACCGTCAGAACAGCGGACGCTCGCCACGCTTCCGTTAGAGGTGGAACGCTAATAGGGGCGCGTGTGATGTGACGTGGCAGCGAGCTTTAATACCGGCGGCTTTCAAATATCGCCGTCAGCATTCCGGACACACGTGACGCTTTCGTTAGACGTGGAGCGCTAATAGGGGCACCTGTGATGTGCGGTGGTTGCGAGCTTTAAAAACCGCCGGCTTTCAAAATTCACCCTCAGAACACCAGACGCACGCGACGCTTCCGTTAGAGGTGGAACGCTAATAGGGGCGCGTGTGATGTGCCGTGGTAGCGAGATTTAAAACCGCCAGCTTTCAAAAATCACCGTCAGCACTCCGGACGCACGTGACGCTTTAGTTAGAGGTGGAGCGCTAATAGGGGCACCTGTGATGTGTGGTGGTAGCGAGCTTTAAAACCGCCGTCTTTCAAAATTCACCGTCAGAACAGCGGAGGCACGCCACGCTTCCGTTAGAGGTTGAACGCTAATAGGGGCGAGTGTGATGTGCCGTGGTAGCGAGCTTTAAAACCGCCGGCTTTCAAAAAACACCGTCAGACTCCGGACGCACGTGACGCTTTCGTTAGAGGTGTGAGTGCTAATAGGGGCACCTGTGATGTGCGGTGGTAGCGAGCTTTAAAAACCGCCGGCTTTCAAAATTCACCGTCAGAGCACCGGACGCACGCGACGCTTACGTTAGAGGCGGAACGCTAATAGGGGCGCGTGTGATGTGCCGTGGCAGCGAGCTTTAAAACCGCCGGCTTTCACAAATCACCGTCAGCACTCCGGACGCACGTGACGCTTTCGTTTGAGGTGGAGCGCTAATAGGGGCACCTGGGATGTGCGGTGGTAGCGAGCTATCAAAACCGCCGGCTGTCAAAATTCACCGTCAGCACTCCGGACGCACGTGACGCTTTCGATAGAGGTGGAGCGCTAATAGGGGCACCTGTGATGTGCGGTGGTAGCGAGCTTCAAAAACCGCCGGCTTTCAAAATTCACCGTCAGAACACCGGACGCACGCAACGCTTCCGTTAGAGGTGGAACGCTAATAGGGGCGCGTGTGATGTGCCGTGGTAGCGAGCTTTAAATCCGCCGGCTTTCAAAAATCACTGTCAGCACTCTGCACGCACGTGACGCTCTCGTTAGATGTGGAGCGCTAATAGGGGCACCTGTGATGTGCGGTGGTAGCGAGCTTTAAAACCGCCGGCTTTCAAAATTCACCGTCAGAACACCGGACGCACGCGACGCTTCTGTTAGAGGTGGGACGCTAATAGGGGCGCGTGTGATGTGCCGTGGTAGCGAGCTTTAAAACCGCCTGCTTTCAAAAATTACCGTCAGCACTCCGGACGCACGTGACGCTTCCGTTAGAGGTGGAGCGCTAATAGGGGCACCTGTGATGTGCGGTGGTAGCGAGCTTTAGAAACCGCCGGCTTTCAAAATTCACCGTCAGATCACCGGACGCACGCCACGCTTCCGATAGAGGTGGAACGCTAATAGGGGCGCGTTCATTGTGCGGTGGTAGTGAGCATTAAAACCGCCGGATTTCAAAATTCACCCTCAGCACTCTGCACGCACGTGACGCTTTCGTTAGAGGTGGAGCGCTAATAGGGGCACCTGTGATGTTTGCTGGTAACGAGCTTTAGAAACCGCCGGTTTTCAAAATTCACCGTCAGCACTCCGGACGCACGCCACGCTTTCGTTTGGGGTGGAACGCTGATAGGGGCGCGTGTGATATTCCGTGGTAGCCAGCTTTAAACCGCCGGCTTTCAAAAATCACCGTCAGCACTCCGGACGCACGCGACGCTTCCGTTAGAGCTGGAACGCTAATAGGGGCGCGTGTGATGTGCCGTTGTAGCGAGCTTTAAAACCGCCGGCTTTCAAAAATTACCCTCAGCACTCCGGACGCACGTGACGCTTTCGTTAGAGGTGGAGCACTAAAAGAGGCACCTGTGATGTGCGGTGGTAGCGAGCGTTAAAAACCGCCGGCTTTCAAAACTCACCGTCAGAAAAGCGGACGCACGCCACGCTTCCGTTAGAGGTGGAACGCTAATACGGGCGCGTGTGATGTGCCGAGGCAGCGAGCTTTAAAACCGCCGGCTTTCAAAAATCACCGTCAGCACTCGGGACGCACGTGACGCTTTCGTTAGAGGTGGAGCGCTAACAGGGGCACCTCTGATGTGCGGTGGTAGCAAGTTTTAAAAACCGCCGGCTTTCAAAATTCACCGTCAGCACTCCGGACGCACGCCACGCTTTCATTTGAGGTGGAACGCTAATAGGGGCGCGTTTAATGTGCGGTGGTAGTGAGCATTAAAACCGCCGGCTTTCAAAAATCACCGTCAGCAGTCCGGGCGCACGTGACGCTTTCGTTAGAGGTGGAGCGCTAATAGGGGCACCTGTGATGTGCGGTGGTAGCGAGCTTTAAAAACCGCCGACTTTCAAAATTCACCGTCAGAACAGCGGACGCACGCCACGCTTTCGTTAGAGCTGGAACGCTAATAGGGGCGCGTGTGATGTGCCGTGGCAGCAAGATTTAAAACCGCCGGCTTTCAAAAATCACCGTCAGCACTCCGGACGCACGTGACGCTTTCGTTAGAGGTGGAGCGCTAATAGGGGCACCTGTGATGTGCGCTGGTAGCGAGCTTTAAAATCCGCCGGCTTTCAAAATTCACCGTCAGAACACCGGACGCACGCCACGCTTCTGTTAGAGGTGGAACGATATTAGGGGCACGTGTGATGTACCGTGGTAGCGAGCTTTAAAACCGCCGGCTTTCAAAAATCACCGTCAGCACTCCGGACGCACGCGACGCTTCCGTTAGAGGTGGAACGCTAATAGGGGCGCGTGTGATGTGCCGTGGTAGCGAGCTTTAAAACCGCCGGCTTTCAAAATTCACCGTCAGCACTCCGGACGCACGTGACGCTTTCGTTAGAGGTGGAGCGCTAATAGGGGCACCTCTGATGTGCGGTGGTAGGGCGCTTTTAAAACCGCCGGCTTTCAAAATTCACCGTCAGAACACCGGACGTACGCGACGCTTCCGTTAAAGGTGGAACGCTAATAGGAGCGCGTGTGATGTGCCGTGGTAGCGAGCTTTAAAACCGCCGGCTTTCAAAAATCACCGTCAGAGCACCGGACGCACGCGACGCTTACGTTAGAGGCGGAACGCTAATAGGGGCGCGTGTGATGTGCCGTGGCAGCGAGCTTTAAAACCGCCGGCTTTCACAAATCACCGCCAGCACTCCGGACGCACGTGACGCTTTCGTTTGAGGTGGAGCGCTAATAGGGGCACCTGTGATGTGCGGTGGTAGCGAGCTATCAAAACCGCCGGCTGTCAAAATTCACCGTCAGCACACCGGACGCACGTGACGCTTTCGATAGAGGTGGAGCGCTAATAGGGGCACCTGTGATGTGCGGTGGTAGCGAGCTTCAAAAACCGCCGGCTTTCAAAATTCACCGTCAGAACACCGGACGCACGCAACGCTTCCGTTAGAGGTGGAACGCTAATAGGGGCGCGTGTGATGTGCCGTGGTAGCGAGCTTTAAATCCGCCGGCTTTCAAAAATCACTGTCAGCACTCTGCACGCACGTGACGCTCTCGTTAGATGTGGGGCGCTAATAGGGGCACCTGTGATGTGCGGTGGTAGCGAGCTTTAAAACCGCCGGCTTTCAAAATTCACCGTCAGAACACCGGACGCACGCGACGCTTCTGTTAGAGGTGGGACGCTAATAGGGGCGCGTGTGATGTGCCGTGGTAGCGAGCTTTAAAACCGCCTGCTTTCAAAAATTACCGTCAGCACTCCGGACGCACGTGACGCTTCCGTTAGAGGTGGAGCGCTAATAGGGGCACCTGTGATGTGCGGTGGTAGCGAGCTTTAGAAACCGCCGGCTTTCAAAATTCACCGTCAGATCACCGGACGCACGCCACGCTTCCGATAGAGGTGGAACGCTAATAGGGGCGCGTTTATTGTGCGGTGGTAGTGAGCATTAAAACCGCCGGATTTCAAAATTCACCCTCAGCACTCTGCACGCACGTGACGCTTTCGTTAGAGGTGGAGCGCTAATAGGGGCACCTGTGATGTTTGCTGGTAACGAGCTTTAGAAACCGCCGGTTTTCAAAATTCACCGTCAGCACTCCGGACGCACGCCACGCTTTCGTTTGGGGTGGAACGCTGATAGGGGCGCGTGTGATATTCCGTGGTAGACAGCTTTAAACCGCCGGCTTTCAAAAATCACCGTCAGCACTCCGGACGCACGCGACGCTTCCGTTAGAGCTGGAACGCTAATAGGGGCGCGTGTGATGTGCCGTTGTAGCGAGCTTTAAAACCGCCGGCTTTCAAAAATTACCGTCAGCACTCCGGACGCACGTGACGCTTTCGTTAGAGGTGGAGCACTAAAAGAGGCACCTGTGATGTGCGGTGGTAGCGAGCGTTAAAAACCGCCGGCTTTCAAAACTCACCGTCAGAAAAGCGGACGCACGCCACGCTTCCGTTAGAGGTGGAACGCTAATACGGGCGCGTGTGATGTGCCGAGGCAGCGAGCTTTAAAACCGCCGGCTTTCAAAAATCACCGTCAGCACTCGGGACGCACGTGACGCTTTCGTTAGAGGTGGAGCGCTAACAGGGGCACCTCTGATGTGCGGTGGTAGCAAGTTTTAAAAACCGCCGGCTTTCAAAATTCACCGTCAGCACTCCGGACGCACGCCACGCTTTCATTTGAGGTGGAACGCTAATAGGGGCGCGTTTAATGTGCGGTGGTAGTGAGCATTAAAACCGCCGGCTTTCAAAAATCACCGTCAGCAGTCCGGGCGCACGTGACGCTTTCGTTAGAGGTGGAGCGCTAATAGGGGCACCTGTGATGTGCGGTGGTACGAGCTTTAAAAACCGCCGACTTTCAAAATTCACCGTCAGAACAGCGGACGCACGCCACGCTTTCGTTAGAGCTGGAACGCTAATAGGGGCGCGTGTGATGTGCCGTGGCAGCGAGCTTTAAAACCGCCGGCTTTGAAAAATCACCGTCAGCACTCCGGACGCACGTGACGCTTTCGTTAGAGGTGGAGCGCTAATAGGGGCACCTGTGATGTGCGCTGGTAGCGAGCTTTAAAATCCGCCGGCTTTCAAAATTCACCGTCAGAACACCGGACGCACGCCACGCTTCTGTTAGAGGTGGAACGATAATAGGGGCACGTGTGATGTACCGTGGTAGCGAGCTTTAAAACCGCCGGCTTTCAAAAATCACCGTCAGCACTCCGGACGCACGCGACGCTTCCGTTAGAGGTGGAACGCTAATAGGGGCGCGTGTGATGTGCCGTGGTAGCGAGCTTTAAAACCGCCGGCTTTCCAAAATCACCGTCAGCACTCCGGACGCACGTGAAGCTTTAGTAAGAGGTGGAGCGCTAATAGGCGCACCTGTGATGTGCGGTGGTAGCGAGCTTTAAAAACCGCCGGCTTTCAAAATTCACCGTCAGAACAGCGGACGCACGCCATGCTTCCGTTAGAGGTGGAACGCTAATAGGGGCCCGTGTGATGTGCCGTGGCAGCGAGCTTTAAAACCGCCGGCTTTCAAAAATCGCCGTCAGCACTCCGGACGCACGTGACGCTTTCGTTAGACGTGGAGCGATAATAGGGGCACCTGTGATGTGCGGTGGTAGCGAGCTTAAAAACCCGCCGGCTTTCAAAATTCACCCTCAGAACACCAGACGCACGCGACGCTTCCGTTAGAGGTGGAACGCTAATAGGGACGCGTGTGATGTGCCGTGGTAGCGAGCTTTAAAACCACCAGCTTTCAAAAATCACCGTCAGCACTCCGGACTCACGTGACGCTTTAGTTAGAGGTGGAGCGCTAATAGGCGCACCTGTGATGTGCGGTGGTAGCGAGCTTTAAAAACCGCCGGCTTTCAAAAATCACCGTCAGAACAGCGGACGCACGCCACGCTTCCGTTTGAGGTGGAACGCTAATAGGGGCGCGTGTTATGTGCCGTGGCAGCGAGCTTTAAAACCGCCGGCTTTCAAAAATTACCGTCAGCACTCCGGACGCACGTGACGCATTCGTTAGAGGTGGAGCGCTAATAGAGGCACCTGTGATGTGCGGTGGTAGCGAGCGTTAAAAACCGCCGGCTTTCAAAACTCACCGTCAGAAGAGCGGACGCACGCCACGCTTCCGTTAGAGGTGGAACGCTAATACGGGCGCGTGTGATGTGCCGTGGCAGCGAGCTTTAAAACCGCCGGCTTTCAAAAATCACCGTCAGCACTCGGGACGCACGTGACGCTTTTGTTAGAGGTGGAGCGCTAATAGGGGCACCTCTGATGTGCGGTGGTAGCGAGTTTTAAAAACCGCCGGCTTTCAAAATTCACCGTCAGCACTCCGGACGCACGCCACGCTTTCATTTGAGGTGGAACGCTGATAGGGGCGCGTGTCATGTGCCGTGGTAGCGAGCTTTAAAACCGCCGGCTTTCAAAAATCACCTTCAGCACTCCGGACGCACGCGACGCTTCCGTTAGAGGTGGAACGCTAATAGGGGCACCTGTGATGTGTGGTGGTAGCGAGCTTTAAAACCGCCGTCTTTCAAAATTCACCGTCAGAACAGCGGACGCACGCCACGCTTCCGTTAGAGGTTGAACGCTAATAGGGGCGAGTGTGATGTGCCGTGGTAGCGAGCTTTAAAACCGCCTGCTTTCAAAAATCACCGTCAGCACTCCGGACGCACGTGACGCTTTAGTTAGAGGTGGAGCGCTAATAGGCGCACCTGTGATGTGCGGTGGTAGCGAGCTTTAAAGACCGCCGGCTTTCAAAATTCACCGTCAGAACAGCGGACGCACGCCACGCTTCCGTTAGAGGTGGAACGCTAATAGGGGCGCGTGTGATGTGACGTGGCAGCGAGCTTTAATACCGGCGGCTTTCAAATATCGCCGTCAGCACTCCGGACGCACGTGACGCTTTCGTTAGACGTGGAGCGCTAATAGGGGCACCTGTGATGTGCGGTGGTTGCGAGCTTTAAAAACCGCCGGCTTTAAAAATTCACCCTCAGAACACCAGACGCACGCGACGCTTCCGTTAGAGGTGGAACGCTAATAGGGGCGCGTGTGATGTGCCGTGGTAGCGAGCTTTAAAACCGCCAGCTTTCAAAACTCACCGTCAGAACACCGGACGCACGCCAGGCTTCCGTTAGGGGTGGAACGCTAATAGGGGCGCGTGTGATGTGCCGTGGTAGCAAGCTTTAAAACCGCCGGCTTTCAAAAATCACCGTCAGCACTCCGGACGCACGTGACGCTTTAGTTAGAGGTGGAGCGCTAATAGGCGCACCTGTGATGTGCGGTGGTAGCGAGCTTTAAAAACCGCCGGCTTTCAAAATTCACCGTCAGAACAGCGGACGCACGCCACGCTTCCGTTAGAGGTGGAACGCTAATAGGGGCGCTTGTGATGCGACGTGGCAGCGAGCTTTAATACCGGCGGCTTTCAAATATCGCCGCCAGCACTCCGGACGCCCGTGACGCTTTCGTTAGACGTGGAGCGCTAATAGGGGCACCTGTGATGTGCGGTGGTTGCGAGCTTTAAAAACCGCCGGCTTTCAAAGTTCACCCTCAGAACACCAGACGCACGCGACGCTTCCGTTAGAGGTGGAACGCTAATAGGGGCGCGTGTGATGTGCCGTGGTAGCGAGCTTTAAAACCGCTAGCTTTCAAAAATCACCGTCAGCACTCCGGACGCACGTGACGCTTTAGTTAGAGGTGAAGCGCTAATAGGGGCACCTGTGATGTGTGGTGGTAGCGAGCTATAAAACCGCCGTCTTTCAAAATTCACCGTCAGAACAGCGGACGCACGCCACGCTTCCATTAGAGGTTGAACGCTAATAGGGGCGAGTGTGATGTGCCGTGCTAGCGAGCTTTAAAACCGCCTGCTTTCAAAAATCACCGTCAGACTCCGGACGCACGTGACGCTTTCGTTAGAGGTGTGAGTGCTAATAGGGGCACCTGTGATGTGCGGTGGTAGCGAGCTTTAAAAACCGCCGGCTTTCAAAATTCACCGTCAGAGCACCGGACGCACGCGACGCTTACGTTAGAGGCGGAACGCTAATAGGGGCGCGTGTGATGTGCCGTGGCAGCGAGCTTTAAAACCGCCGGCTTTCACAAATCACCGTCAGCACTCCGGACGCACGTGACGCTTTCGTTTGAGGTGGAGCGCTAATAGGGGCACCTGTGATGTGCGGTGGTAGCGAGCTATAAAAACCGCCGGCTGTCAAAATTCACCGTCAGCACTCTGGACGCACGTGACGCTTTCGATAGAGGTGGAGCGCTAATAGGGGCACCTGTGATGTGCGGTGGTAGCGAGCTTCAAAAACCGCCGGCTTTCAAAATTCACCGTCAGAACACCGGACGCACGCCACGCTTCCGATAGAGGTGGAACGCTAATAGGGGCGCGTGTGATGTGCCGTTGTAGCGAGCTTTAAAACCGCCGGCTTTCAAAAATTACCGTCAGCACTCCGGACGCACGTGACGCTTTCGTTAGAGGTGGAGCGCTAATAGAGGCACCTGTGATGTGCGGTGGTAGCGAGCGTTAAAAACCGCCGGCTTTCAAAACTCACCGTCAGAAAAGCGGACGCTCGCCACGCTTTCATTTGAGGTGGAACGCTGATAGTGGCGCGTGTGATGTGCCGTGGTAGCGAGCTTTAAAACCGCCGGCTTTCAAAATCACCGTCAGCACTCCGGACGCAAGTGACGCTTTCGTTAGAGGTGGAGCGCTAATAGGGGCACCTGTGGTGTGCGCTGGTAGCGAGCTTTAAAATCCGCCGGCTTTCAAAATTCACCGTCAGAACACCGGACGCACGCCACGCTTCTGTTAGAGGTGGAACGATAATAGGGGCACGTGTGATGTACCGTGGTAGCGAGCTTTAAAACCGCCGGCTTTCAAAAATCACCGTCAGCACTCCGGACACACGCGACGCTTCCGTTAGAGGTGGAACGCTAATAGGGGTGCGTGTGATGTGCCGTGGTAGCGAGCTTTAAAACCGCCGGCTTTCAAAAATCACCGTCAGCACTCCGGATGCACGCGACACTTCCGTTAGAGGTGGAACGCTAATAGCGGCGCGTGTGATGTGCCGTGGTAGCGAGCTTTAACACCGCCGGCTTTCAAAAATCACCGTCAGCACTCCGGACGCACGCGACGCTTCCGTTAGAGGTGGAACGCTAATAGGGGCGCGTGTGATGTGCCGTGGTAGCGAGCTTTAAAACCGCCGGCTTTCAAAATTCACCGTCAGAACCCCGGACGTACGCGACGCTTCCGTTAAAGGTGGAACGCTAATAGGAGCGCGTGTGATGTGCCGTGGTAGCGAGCTTTAAAACCGCCGGCTTTCAAAAATCACCGTCAGCACTCCGGACGCACGTGACGCTTTCTATAGAGGTGGAGCGCTAATAGGGGCACCTGTGATGTGCGGTGGTAGCGAGCTTTAAAAACCGCCGGCTTTCAAAACTCACCGTCAGAACACCGGACGCACGCCATGCTTCCGTTAGAGGTGGAACGCTAATAGGGGCGCGTGTGATGTGCCGTGGCAGCGAGCTTTAAAACCGCCGGCTTTCAAAAAGCACCGTCAGCACTCCGGACGCACGTGACGCTTTAGTTAGAGGTGGAGCGCTAATAGGCGCACCTGTGATGTGCGGTGGTAGCGAGCTTTAAAAACCGCCGGCTTTCAAAATTCACCGTCAGCACTCCGGACGCACGTGACGCTTTAGTTAGAGGTGGAGCGCTAATAGGCGCGCGTGTGATGTGCGGTGGTAGCGAGCTTTAAAAACCGCCGGCTTTCAAAATTCACCGTCAGAACACCGGACGCACGCGACGCTTCCGTTAGAGGTGGAACGCTAATAGGGGCGCGTGTGATGTGCCGTGGTAGCGAGCTTTAAAACCGCCGGCTTTCAAAATCACCGCTCAGCACTCCGGACGCACGTGACGCTTTCGTTAGAGGTGGAGCGCTAATAGGGGCACCTGTGATGTGCGGTGGTAGCGAGCTTTAAAAACCGCCGGCTTTCAAAATTCACCGTCAGAACACCGGACGCACGCCACGCTTGCGTTAGAGGTGGAACGCTAATAGGGGCGCGTGTGATGTGCCGTGGTAGCGAGCTTTAAAACCGCCGGCTTTCAAAAATCACCGTCAGCACTCCGGACGCACGCGACGCTTCCGATAGAGGTGGAGCGCTAATAGGGGCGCGTGTGATGTGCGGTGGTAGCGAGCTTCAAAAACCGCCGGCTTTCAAAAATCACCGTCAGCACACCGGACGCACGCGACGCTTCCGTTAGAGGTGGAACGCTAACAGGGGCGCGTGTGATGTGCCGTGGTAGCGAGCTTTAAAACCGCCGGCTTCCAAAATCACCGTCAGCACTCCGGCACGCACGTGACGCTTTCGTTAGAGGTGGAGCGCTAATAGGGGCACCTGTGATGTGCGGTGGTAGCGAGCTTTAAAAACCGCCGGCTTTCAAAACTCACCTTCAGAACAGCGGACGCACGCGACGCTTCTGTTAGAGGTGGGACGCTAATAGGGGCGCGTGTGATGTGCCGTGGTAGCGAGCTTTAAAACCGCCTTCTTTCAAAAATCACCGTCAGCACTCCGGACGCACGTGACGCTTCCGATAGAGGTGGAACGCTAATAGGGGCGCGTTTAATGTGCGGTGGTAGTGAGCATTAAAACCGCCGGATTTCAAAATTCACCCTCAGCACTCTGCACGCACGTGACGCTTTCGTTTGGGGGGGAACGCTGATAGGGGCGCGTGTGATATTCCGTGGTAGCCAGCTTTAAACCGCCGCTTTCAAAAATCACCGTCAGCACTCCGGACGCACGCGACGCTTCCGTTAGAGGTGGAACGCTAATAGGGGCGCGTGTGATGTGCCGTGGTAGCGAGCTTTAAAACCGCCGGCTTTCAAAAATCACCGTCAGCACTCCGGACGCACGTGACGCTTTCGTTAGAGGTGGAGCGCTAATAGGGGCACCTGTGATGTGCGGTGGTAGCGAGCTTTAAAACCGCCGGCTTTCAAAATTCACCGTCAGAACAGCGGACGCACGCCACGCTTCTCATTAGAGGTGGAACGCTAATAGGGGCGCGTGTGATGTGCCGTGGTAGCGAGCTTTAAAACCGCCGGCTTTCAAAAATCACCGTCAGCACTCCGGACGCACGCGACGCTTCCGTTAGAGGTGGAACGCTAATAGCGGCGCGTGTGATGTGCCGTGGTAGCGAGCTTTAAAACCGCCGGCTTTCAAAATCACCGTCAGCACGCCGGACGGACGCGACGCTTCCGTTAGAGGTGGAGCGCTAATAGGGGCGCGTGTGGTGTGGCGCTGGTAGCGAGCTTTAAAACCGCCGGCTTTCAAAAATCACCGTCAGCACACCGGACGCACGCGACGCTTCTGTTAGAGGTGGAACGCTAATAGGCGGCACGTGTGATGTGCCGTGGTAGCGAGCTTTAAAACCGCCGGCTTTCAAAAATCACCGTCAGCACTCCGGACGCACGCGACGCTTCCGTTAGAGGTGGAACGCTAATAGGGGCGCGTGTGATGTGCCGTGGTAGCGAGCTTTAAAACCGCCGGCTTTCAAAAATCACCGTCAGCACTCCGGACGCACGCGACGCTTCCGTTAGAGGTGGAACGCTAATAGGGGCGCGTGTGATGTGCCGTGGTAGCGAGCTTTAAAACCGCCGGCTTTCAAAAATCACCGTCAGCACTCCGGACGCACGCGACGCTTCCGTTAGAGGTGGAACGCTAATAGGGGCGCGTGTGATGTGCCGTGGTAGCGAGCTTTAAAACCGCCGGCTTTCAAAAATCACCGTCAGCACTCCGGACGCACGCGACGCTTCCGTTAGAGGTGGAACGCTAATAGGGGCGCGTGTGATGTGCCGTGGTAGCGAGCTTTAAAACCGCCGGCTTTCAAAAATCACCGTCAGCACTCCGGACGCACGTGACGCTTTAGTTAGAGGTGGAGCGCTAATAGGGGCACCTGTGATGTGCGGTGGTAGCGAGCTTTAAAACCGCCGGCTTTCAAAATTCACCGTCAGAACAGCGGACGCACGCCACGCTTCCGTTAGAGGTGGAACGCTAATAGGGGCGCGTGTGATGTGCCGTGGTAGCGAGCTTTAAAACCGCCGGCTTTCAAAAATCACCGTCAGCACTCCGGACGCACGTGACGCTTTCGTTAGAGGTGGAGCGCTAATAGGGGCACCTGTGATGTGCGGTGGTAGCGAGCTTTAAAAACCGCCGGCTTTCAAAACTCACCGTCAGAACACCGGACGCACGCCACGCTTCCGTTAGAGGTGGAACGCTAATAGGGGCGCGTGTGATGTGCCGTGGTAGCGAGCTTTAAAACCGCCGGCTTTCAAAAATCACCGTCAGCACTCCGGACGCACGTGACGCTTTCGTTAGAGGTGGAGCGCTAATAGGGGCACCTGTGATGTGCGGTGGTAGCGAGCTTTAAAAACCGCCGGCTTTCAAAATTCACCGTCAGAACAGCGGACGCACGCCACGCTTCCGTTAGAGGTGGAACGCTAATAGGGGCGCGTGTGATGTGCCGTGGCAGCGAGCTTTAAAACCGCCGGCTTTCAAAAATCGCCGTCAGCACTCCGGACGCACGTGACGCTTTCGTTAGACGTGGAGCGCTAATAGGGGCACCTGTGATGTGCGGTGGTAGCGAGCTTTAAAAACCGCCGGCTTTCAAAATTCACCCTCAGAACACCAGACGCACGCGACGCTTCCGTTAGAGGTGGAACGCTAATAGGGGCGCGTGTGATGTGCCGTGGTAGCGAGCTTTAAAACCGCCGGCTTTCAAAAATCACCGTCAGCACTCCGGACGCACGTGACGCTTTCGTTAGAGGTGTGAGTGCTAATAGGGGCACCTGTGATGTGCGGTGGTAGCGAGCTTTAAAAACCGCCGGCTTTCAAAATTCACCGTCAGAACACCGGACGCACGCGACGCTTCCGTTAGAGGTGGAACGCTAATAGGGGCGCGTGTGATTTGCCGTGTTAGCGAGCTTTAAAACCGCCGGCTTTCAAAAATCACCGTCAGCACTCCGGACGCACGTGACGCTTGTGCCGTGGTAGCGAGCTTTAAAACCGCCGCTTTCAAAAATCACCGTCAGCACTCCGGACGCACGTGACGCTTTCGTTAGAGGTGGAGCGCTAATAGGGGCACCTGTGATGTGCGGTGGTAGCGAGCTTTAAAACCGCCGGCTTTCAAAATTCACCGTCAGAACAGCGGACGCACGCCACGCTTCCGTTAGAGGTGGAACGCTAATAGGGGCGCGTGTGATGTGCCGTGGTAGCGAGCTTTAAAACCGCCGGCTTTCAAAAATCACCGTCAGCACTCCGGACGCACGTGACGCTTTCGTTAGAGGTGGAGCGCTAATAGTGGCACCTGTGATGTGCGGTGGTAGCGAGCTTTAAAAACCACCGGCTTTCAAAACTCACCGTCAGAACGCCGGACGGACGCCACGCTTCCGTTAGAGGTAAAACGCTAATAGAGGCGCGTGTGATGTGGCGTGGTAGCGAGCTTTAAAACCGCCGGCTTTCAAAAATCACCGTAAGCACTCCGGACGCACGTGAAGCTTTAGTTAGAGGTGGAGCGCTAATAGGCGCACCTGTTATGTGCGGTGGTAGCGAGCTTTAAAAACCGCCGGCTTTCAAAATTCACCGTCAGAACAGCGGACGCACGCCATGCCTCCGTTAGAGGTGGAACGCTAATAGGGGCGCGTGTGATGTGCCGTGGCAGCGAGCTTTAAAACCGCCGGCTTTCAAAAATCGCCGTCAGCACTCCGGACGCACGCGACGCTTCCGTTAGAGGTGAAACGCTAATAGCGGCGCGTGTGATGTGCCGTGGTAGCGAGCTTTAAAACCGCCGGCTTTCAAAAATCACCGTCAGCACTCCGGACGCACGCGACGCTTCCGTTAGAGGTGGAACGCTAATAGGGGCGCGTGTGATGTGCCGTGGTAGCGAGCTTTAAAACCGCCGGCTTTCAAAAATCACCGTCAGCACTCCGGACGCACGTGACGCTTTAGTTAGAGGTGGAGCGCTAATAGGGGCACCTGTGATGTGCGGTGGTAGCGAGCTTTAAAAACCGCCGACTTTCAAAATTCACCGTCAGAACAGCGGACGCACGCCACGCTTCCGTTAGAGGTGGAACGCTAATAGGGGCGCGTGTGATGTGCCGTGGCAGCGAGCTTTAAAACCGCCGGCTTTCAAAAATCACCGTCAGCACTCCGGACGCACGCGACGCTTCCGTTAGAGGTGGAACGCTAATAGCGGCGCGTGTGATGTGCCGTGGAAGCGAGCATTAAAACCGCCGGCTTTCAAAAATCACCGTCAGCACTCCGGACGCACGCGACGCTTCCGTTAGAGGTGGAACGCTAATAGGGGCGCGTGTGATGTGCCGTGGTAGCGAGCTTTAAAACCGCCGGCATTCAAAAATCACCGTCAGCACTCCGGACGCACGTGACGCTTTAGTTAGAGGTGGAGCGCTAATAGGGGCACCTGTGATGTGCGGTGGTAGCGAGCTTTAAAAACCGCCGACTTTCAAAATTCACCTTCAGAACAGCGGACGCACGCCACGCTTCCGTTAGAGGTGGAACGCTAATAGGGGCGCGTGTGATGTGCCGTGGTAGCGAGCTTTAAAACCGCCGGCTTTCAAAAATCACCGTCAGCACTCCGGACGCACGTGACGCTTTCGTTAGACGTGGAGCGCTAATAGGGGCACCTGTGATGTGCGGTGGTTGCGAGCTTTAAAAACCGCCGGCTTTCAAAATTTACCCTCAGAACACCAGACGCACGCGACGCTTCCGTTAGAGGTGGAACGCTAATAGGGGCGCGTGTGATGTGCCGTGGTAGCGAGCTTTAAAACCGCCAGCTTTCAAAAATCACCGTCAGCACTCCGGACGCACGTGACGCTTTAGTTAGAGGTGGAGCGCTAATAGGGGCACCTGTGATGTGCGGTGGTAGCGAGCTTTAAAAACCGCCGTCTTTCAAAATTCACCGTCAGAACAGCGGACGCACGCCACGCTTCCGTTAGAGGTGGAACGCTAATAGGGGCGCGTGTGATGTGCCGTGCTAGCGAGCTTTAAAACCGCCTGCTTTCAAAAATCACCGTCAGACTCCGGACGCACGTGACGCTTTCGTTAGAGGTGGAGCGCTAATAGTGGCACCTGTGATGTGCGGTGGTAGCGAGCTTTAAAAACCACCGGCTTTCAAAACTCACCGTCAGAACGCCGGACGGACGCCACGCTTCCGTTAGAGGTAAAACGCTAATAGAGGCGCGTGTGATGTGGCGTGGTAGCGAGCTTTAAAACCGCCGGCTTTCAAAAATCACCGTAAGCACTCCGGACGCACGTGAAGCTTTAGTTAGAGGTGGAGCGCTAATAGGCGCACCTGTGATGTGCGGTGGTAGCGAGCTTTAAAAACCGCCGGCTTTCAAAATTCACCGTCAGAACAGCGGACGCACGCCATGCCTCCGTTAGAGGTGGAACGCTAATAGGGGCGCGTGTGATGTGCCGTGGCAGCGAGCTTTAAAACCGCCGGCTTTCAAAAATCGCCGTCAGCACTCCGGACGCACGCGACGCTTCCGTTAGAGGTGAAACGCTAATAGCGGCGCGTGTGATGTGCCGTGGTAGCGAGCTTTAAAACCGCCGGCTTTCAAAAATCACCGTCAGCACTCCGGACGCACGCGACGCTTCCGTTAGAGGTGGAACGCTAATAGGGGCGCGTGTGATGTGCCGTGGTAGCGAGCTTTAAAACCGCCGGCTTTCAAAAATCACCGTCAGCACTCCGGACGCACGTGACGCTTTAGTTAGAGGTGGAGCGCTAATAGGGGCACCTGTGATGTGCGGTGGTAGCGAGCTTTAAAAACCGCCGGCTTTCAAAAATCACCGTCAGCACTGCGGACGCACGCGACGCTTCCGTTAGAGGTGGAACGCTAATAGGGGCGCGTGTGATGTGCCGTGGTAGCGAGCTTTAAAACCGCCGGCATTCAAAAATCACCGTCAGCACTCCGGACGCACGTGACGCTTTAGTTAGAGGTGGAGCGCTAATAGCGGCACCTGTGATGTGCGGTGGTAGCGAGCTTTAAAAACCGCCGACTTTCAAAATTCACCTTCAGAACAGCGGACGCACGCCACGCTTCCGTTAGAGGTGGAACGCTAATAGGGGCGCGTGTGATGTGCCGTGGTAGCGAGCTTTAAAACCGCCGGCTTTCAAAAATCACCGTCAGCACTCCGGACGCACGTGACGCTTTCGTTAGACGTGGAGCGCTAATAGGGGCACCTGTGATGTGCGGTGGTTGCGAGCTTTAAAAACCGCCGGCTTTCAAAATTCACCCTCAGAACACCAGACGCACGCGACGCTTCCGTTAGAGGTGGAACGCTAATAGGGGCGCGTGTGATGTGCCGTGGTAGCGAGCTTTAAAACCGCCAGCTTTCAAAAATCACCGTCAGCACTCCGGACGCACGTGACGCTTTAGTTAGAGGTGGAGCGCTAATAGGGGCACCTGTGATGTGTGGTGGTAGCGAGCTTTAAAACCGCCGTGCTTTCAAAATTCACCGTCAGAACAGCGGACGCACGCCACGCTTCCATTAGAGGTTGAACGCTAATAGGGGCGCGTGTGATGTGCCGTGCTAGCGAGCTTTAAAACCGCCTGCTTTCAAAAATCACCGTCAGACTCCGGACGCACGTGACGCTTTCGTTAGAGGTGTGAGTGCTAATAGGGGCACCTGTGATGTGCGGTGGTAGCGAGCTTTAAAAACCGCCGGCTTTCAAAAATCACCGTCAGCACTCCGGACGCACGCGACGCTTCCGTTAGAGGTGGAACGCTAATAGGGGCGCGTGTGATGTGCCGTGGTAGCGATTTTTAAAACCGCCGGCTTTCAAAAATCACCGTCAGCACTCCGGACGCACGTGACGCTTTAGTTAGAGGTGGAGCGCTAATAGGGGCACCTGTGATGTGCGGTGGTAGCGAGCTTTAAAAACCGCCGACTTTCAAAATTCACCGTCAGAACAGCGGACGCACGCCACGCTTCCGTTAGAGGTGGAACGCTAATAGGGGCGCGTGTGATGTGCCGTGGCAGCGAGCTTTAAAACCGCCGGCTTTCAAAAATCACCGTCAGCACTCCGGACGCACGCGACGCTTCCGTTAGAGGTGGAACGCTAATAGCGGCGCGTGTGATGTGCCGTGGAAGCGAGCATTAAAACCGCCGGCTTTCAAAAATCACCGTCAGCACTCCGGACGCACGCGACGCTTCCGTTAGAGGTGGAACGCTAATAGGGGCGCGTGTGATGTGCCGTGGTAGCGAGCTTTAAAACCGCCGGCTTTCAAAAATCACCGTCAGCACTCCGGACGCACGTGACGCTTTAGTTAGAGGTGGAGCGCTAATAGGGGCACCTGTGATGTGCGGTGGTAGCGAGCTTTAAAAACCGCCGACTTTCAAAATTCACCGTCAGAACAGCGGACGCACGCCACGCTTCCGTTAGAGGTGGAACGCTAATAGGGGCGCGTGTGATGTGCCGTGGTAGCGAGCTTTAAAACCGCCGGCTTTCAAAAATCACCGTCAGCACTCCGGACGCACGTGACGCTTTCGTTAGAGGTGGAGCGCTAATAGGGGCACCTGTGATGTGCGGTGGTTGCGAGCTTTAAAAACCGCCGGCTTTCAAAATTCACCGTCAGCACTCCGGACGCACGCGACGCTTTCGTTAGAGGTGGAGCGCTAATAGGGGCACCTGTGATGTGCGGTGGTAGCGAGCTTTAAAACCGCCGGCTTTCAAAATTCACCGTCAGCACTCCGGACGCACGCCACGCTTCCGTTAGAGGTGGAACGCTAATAGGGCGCGTGTGATGTGCCGTGGTAGCGAGCTTTAAAACCGCCGGCTTTCAAAAATCACCGTCAGCACTCCGGACGCACGCGACGCTTCCGTTAGAGGTGGAACGCTAATAGGGGCGCGTGTGATGTGCCGTGGTAGCGAGCTTTAAAACCGCCGGCTTTCAAAAATCACCGTCAGCACTCCGGACGCACGTGACGCTTTAGTTAGAGGTGGAGCGCTAATAGGGGCACCTGTGATGTGCGGTGGTAGCGAGCTTTAAAAACCGCCGACTTTCAAAATTCACCGTCAGAACAGCGGACGCACGCCACGCTTCCGTTAGAGGTGGAACGCTAATAGGGGCGCGTGTGATGTGCCGTGGCAGCGAGCTTTAAAACCGCCGGCTTTCAAAAATCACCGTCAGCACTCCGGACGCACGCGACGCTTCCGTTAGAGGTGGAGCGCTAATAGGGGCGCGTGTGATGTGCGGTGGTAGCGAGCTTTAAAAACCGCCGGCTTTCAAAATTCACCGTCAGCAGTCCGGACGCACGCGACGCTTCCGTTAGAGGTGGAACGCTAATAGGGGCGCGTGTGATGTGCCGTGGTAGCGAGCTTTAAAACCGCCGGCTTTCAAAAATCACCGTCAGACTCCGGACGCACGTGACGCTTTCGTTAGAGGTGGAGCGCTAATAGGGGCACCTGTGATGTGCGGTGGTAGCGAGCTTTAAAAACCGCCGGCTTTCAAAATTCACCGTCAGAACACCGGACGCACGCGACGCTTCCGTTAGAGGTGGAACGCTAATAGGGGCGCGTGTGATGTGCCGTGGTAGCGAGCTTTAAAACCGCCGGCTTTCAAAAATCACCGTCAGCACTCCGGACGCACGTGACGCTTTCGTTAGAGGTGGAACGCTAATAGGGGCACCTGTGATGTGCGGTGGTAGCGAGCTTTAAAAACCGCCGGCTTTCAAAATTCACCGTCAGAACACCGGACGCACGCGACGCTTCCGTTAGAGGTGGAACGCTAATAGGGGCGCGTGTGATGTGCCGTGGTAGCGAGCTTTAAAACCGCCGGCTTTCAAAAATCACCGTCAGCACTCCGGACGCACGTGACGCTTTCGTTAGAGGTGGAGCGCTAATAGGGGCACCTGTGATGTGCGGTGGTAGCGAGCTTTAAAAACCGCCGGCTTTCAAAATTCACCGTCAGAACACCGGACGCACGCGACGCTTCTGTTAGAGGTGGAACGCTAATAGGGGCGCGTGTGATGTGCCGTGGTAGCGAGCTTTAAAACCGCCGGCTTTCAAAAATCACCGTCAGCACTCCGGACGCACGTGACGCTTTCGTTAGAGGTGGAGCGCTAATAGGGGCACCTGTGATGTGCGGTGGTAGCGAGCTTTAAAAACCGCCGGCTTTCAAAATTCACCGTCAGATCACCGGACGCACGCCACGCTTCCGTTAGAGGTGGAACGCTAATAGGGGCGCGTGTGATGTGCCGTGGTAGCGAGCTTTAAAACCGCCGGCTTTCAAAAATCACCGTCAGCACTCCGGACGCACGCGACGCTTTCGTTAGAGGTGGAGCGCTAATAGCGGCACCTGTGATGTGCGGTGGTAGCGAGCTTTAAAAACCGCCGGCTTTCAAAATTCACCGTCAGCACTCCGGACGCACGCGACGCTTCCGTTAGAGGTGGAACGCTAATAGGGGCGCGTGTGATGTGCCGTGGTAGCGAGCTTTAAAACCGCCGGCTTTCAAAAATCACCGTCAGCACTCCGGACGCACGTGACGCTTTAGTTAGAGGTGGAGCGCTAATAGGGGCACCTGTGATGTGCGGTGGTAGCGAGCTTTAAAAACCGCCGGCTTTCAAAATTCACCGTCAGAACAGCGGACGCACGCCACGCTTCCGTTAGAGGTGGAACGCTAATAGGGGCGCGTGTGATGTGCCGTGGTAGCGAGCTTTAAAACCGCCGGCTTTCAAAAATCACCGTCAGCACTCCGGACGCACGTGACGCTTTCGTTAGACGTGGAGCGCTAATAGGGGCACCTGTGATGTGCGGTGGTAGCGAGCTTTAAAAACCGCCGGCTTTCAAAATTCACCGTCAGAACACCGGACGCACGCCACGCTTCCGTTAGAGGTGGAACGCTAATAGGGGCGCGTGTGATGTGCCGTGGTAGCGAGCTTTAAAACCGCCGGCTTTCAAAAATCACCGTCAGCACTCCGGACGCACGTGACGCTTTCGTTAGAGGTGGAGCGCTAATAGGGGCACCTGTGATGTGCGGTGGTAGCGAGCTTTAAAAACCGCCGGCTTTCAAAATTCACCGTCAGAGCACCGGACGCACGCGACGCTTCCGTTAGAGGTGGAACGCTAATAGGGGCGCGTGTGATGTGCCGTGGTAGCGAGCTTTAAAACCGCCGGCTTTCAAAAATCACCGTCAGCACTCCGGACGCACGTGACGCTTTCGTTAGAGGTGGAACGCTAATAGGGGCACCTGTGATGTGCGGTGGTAGCGAGCTTTAAAAACCGCCGGCTTTCAAAATTCACCGTCAGAACACCGGACGCACGCGACGCTTCCGTTAGAGGTGGAACGCTAATAGGGGCGCGTGTGATGTACCGTGGTAGCGAGCTTTAAAACCGCCGGCTTTCAAAAATCACTGTCAGCACTCCGGACGCACGTGACGCTTTCGTTAGAGGTGGAGCGCTAATAGGGGCACCTGTGATGTGCGGTGGTAGCGAGCTTTAAAAACCGCCGGCTTTCAAAATTCACCGTCAGAACACCGGACGCACGCGACGCTTCTGTTAGAGGTGGGACGCTAATAGGGGCGCGTGTGATGTGCCGTGGTAGCGAGCTTTAAAACCGCCTGCTTTCAAAAATCACCGTCAGCACTCCGGACGCACGTGACGCTTTCGTTAGAGGTGGAGCGCTAATAGGGGCACCTGTGATGTGCGGTGGTAGCGAGCTTTAAAAACCGCCGGCTTTCAAAATTCACCGTCAGATCACCGGACGCACGCCACGCTTCCGTTAGAGGTGGAACGCTAATAGAGGCGCGTGTGATGTGGCGTGGTAGCGAGCTTTAAAACCGCCGGCTTTCAAAAATCACCGTCAGCACTCCGGACGCACGTGAAGCTTTAGTTAGAGGTGGAGCGCTAATAGGCGCACCTGTGATGTGCGGTGGTAGCGAGCTTTAAAAACCGCCGGCTTTCAAAATTCACCGTCAGAACAGCGGACGCACGCCATGCTTCCGTTAGAGGTGGAACGCTAATAGGGGCGCGTGTGATGTGCCGTGGCAGCGAGCTTTAAAACCGCCGGCTTTCAAAAATCGCCGTCAGCACTCCGGACGCACGCGACGCTTCCGTTAGAGGTGGAACGCTAATAGCGGCGCGTGTGATGTGCCGTGGTAGCGAGCTTTAAAACCGCCGGCTTTCAAAAATCACCGTCAGCACTCCGGACGCACGCGACGCTTCCGTTAGAGGTGGAACGCTAATAGGGGCGCGTGTGATGTGCCGTTTTAGCGAGCTTTAAAACCGCCGGCTTTCAAAAATCACCGTCAGCACTCCGGACGCACGTGACGCTTTAGTTAGAGGTGGAGCGCTAATAGGGGCACCTGTGATGTGCGGTGGTAGCGAGCTTTAAAAACCGCCGACTTTCAAAATTCACCGTCAGAACAGCGGACGCACGCCACGCTTCCGTTAGAGGTGGAACGCTAATAGGGGCGCGTGTGATGTGCCGTGGCAGCGAGCTTTAAAACCGCCGGCTTTCAAAAATCACCGTCAGCACTCCGGACGCACGCGACGCTTCCGTTAGAGGTGGAACGCTAATAGCGGCGCGTGTGATGTGCCGTGGAAGCGAGCATTAAAACCGCCGGCTTTCAAAAATCACCGTCAGCACTCCGGACGCACGCGACGCTTCCGTTAGAGGTGGAACGCTAATAGGGGCGCGTGTGATGTGCCGTGGTAGCGAGCTTTAAAACCGCCGGCTTTCAAAAATCACCGTCAGCACTCCGGACGCACGTGACGCTTTAGTTAGAGGTGGAGCGCTAATAGGGGCACCTGTGATGTGCGGTGGTAGCGAGCTTTAAAAACCGCAGACTTTCAAAATTCACCGTCAGAACAGCGGACGCACGCCACGCTTCCGTTAGAGGTGGAACGCTAATAGGGGCGCGTGTGATGTGCCGTGGCAGCGAGCTTTAAAACCGCCGGCTTTGAAAAATCACCGTCAGCACTCCGGACGCACGTGACGCTTCCGTTAGAGGTGGAACGCTAATAGGGGCGCGTGTGATGTGCCGTGGTAGCGAGCTTTAAAACCGCCGGCTTTCAAAAATCACCGTCAGCACTCCGGACGCACGTGACGCTTTCGTTAGAGGTGGAGCGCTAATAGTGGCACCTGTGATGTGCGGTGGTAGCGAGCTTTAAAAACCGCCGGCTTTCAAAACTCACCGTCAGAACACCGGACGCACGCCACGCTTCCGTTAGAGGTGGAACGCTAATAGAGGCGCGTGTGATGTGCTGTGGTAGCGAGCTTTAAAACCGCCGGCTTTCAAAAATCACCGTCAGCACTCCGGACGCACGTGAAGCTTTAGTTAGAGGTGGAGCGCTAATAGGCGCACCTGTGATGTGCGGTGGTAGCGAGCTTTAAAAACCGCCGGCTTTCAAAATTCACCGTCAGAACAGCGGACGCACGCCATGCTTCCGTTAGAGGTGGAACGCTAATAGGGGCGCGTGTGATGTGCCGTGGCAGCGAGCTTTAAAACCGCCGGCTTTCAAAAATCGCCGTCAGCACTCCGGACGCACGTGACGCTTTAGTTAGAGGTGGAGCGCTAATAGGGGCACCTGTGATGTGCGGTGGTAGCGAGCTTTAAAAACCGCCGGCTTTCAAAATTCACCGTCAGAACAGCGGACGCACGCGACGCTTCCGTTAGAGGTGGAACGCTAATAGGGGCGCGTGTGATGTGCCGTGGCAGCGAGCTTTAAAACCGCCGGCTTTCAAAAATCACCGTCAGCACTCCGGACGCACGTGACGCTTTCGTTAGAGGTGGAGCGCTAATAGGGGCACCTGTGATGTGCGGTGGTAGCGAGCTTTAAAAACCGCCGGCTTTCAAAATTCACCGTCAGAACACCGAGACGCACGCGACGCTTCCGTTAGAGGTGGAACGCTAATAGGGGCGCGTGTGATGTGCCGTGGTAGCGAGCTTTAAAACCGCCGGCTTTCAAAAATCACCGTCAGCACTCCGGACGCACGTGACGCTTTAGTTAGAGGTGGAGCGCTAATAGGCGCACCTGTGATGTGCGGTGGTAGCGAGCTTTAAAAACCGCCGGCTTTCAAAATTCACCGTCAGAACAGCGGACGCACGCGACGCTTCCGTTAGAGGTGGAACGCTAATAGGGGCGCGTGTGATGTGCCGTGGCAGCGAGCTTTAAAACCGCCGGCTTTCAAAAATCGCCGTCAGCACTCCGGACGCACGTGACGCTTTCGTTAGAGGTGGAGCGCTAATAGGGGCACCTGTGATGTGCGGTGGTAGCGAGCTTTAAAAACCGCCGGCTTTCAAAATTCACCGTCAGAACAGCGGACGCACGCCATGCTTCCGTTAGAGGTGGAATTCTAATATGGGCGCGTGTGATGTGCCGTGGCAGCGAGCTTTAAAACCGCCTGCTTTCAAAAATCACCGTCAGACTCCGGACGCACGTGACGCTTTCGTTAGAGGTGGAGCACTAATAGGGGCACCTGTGATGTGCGGTGGTAGCGAGCTTTAAAAACCGCCGGCTTTCAAAATTCACCGTCAGAGCACCGGACGCACGCGACGCTTCCGTTAGAGGTGGAACGCTAATAGGGGCGCGTGTGATGTGCCGTGGTAGCGAGCTTTAAAACCGCCGGCTTTCAAAAATCACCGTCAGCACTCCGGACGCACGTGACGCTTTCGTTAGAGGTGGAGCGCTAATAGGGGCACCTGTGATGTGCGGTGGTAGCGAGCTTTAAAAACCGCCGGCTTTCAAAATTCACCGTCAGAACACCGGACGCACGCGACGCTTCTGTTAGAGGTGGGACGCTAATAGGGGCGCGTGTGATGTGCCGTGGTAGCGAGCTTTAAAACCGCCTGCTTTCAAAAATCACCGTCAGCACTCCGGACGCACGTGACGCTTTCGTTAGAGGTGGAGCGCTAATAGGGGCACCTGTGATGTGCGGTGGTAGCGAGCTTTAAAAACCGCCGGCTTTCAAAAATCACCGTCAGCACACCGGACGCACGCGACGCTTCCGTTAGAGGTGGAACGCTAATAGGGGCGCGTGTGATGTGCCGTGGTAGCGAGCATTAAAACCGCCGGCTTTCAAAAATCACCGTCAGCACTCCGGACGCACGTGACGCTTTCGTTAGAGGTGGAGCGCTAATAGGGCACCTGTGATGTGCGGTGGTAGCGAGCTTTAAAAACCGCCGGCTTTCAAAACTCACCGTCAGAACACCGGACGCACGCCACGCTTCCGTTAGAGGTGGAACGCTAATAGAGGCGCGTGTGATGTGCCGTGGCAGCGAGCTTTAAAACCGCCGGCTTTCAAAAATCACCGTCAGCACTCCGGACGCACGTGAAGCTTTAGTTAGAGGTGGAGCGCTAATAGGCGCACCTGTGATGTGCGGTGGTAGCGAGCTTTAAAACCGCCGGCTTTCAAAAATCACCGTCAGCACTCCGGACGCACGCGACGCTTCCGTTAGAGGTGGAACGCTAATAGGGGCGCGTGTGATGTGCCGTTTTAGCGAGCTTTAAAACCGCCGGCTTTCAAAAATCACCGTCAGCACTCCGGACGCACGTGATGCTTTAGTTAGAGGTGGAGCGCTAATAGGGGCACCTGTGATGTGCGGTGGTAGCGAGCTTTAAAAACCGCCGACTTTCAAAATTCACCGTCAGAACAGCGGACGCACGCCACGCTTCCGTTAGAGGTGGAACGCTAATAGGGGCGCGTGTGATGTGCCGTGGCAGCGAGCTTTAAAACCGCCGGCTTTCAAAAATCACCGTCAGCACTCCGGACGCACGCGACGCTTCCGTTAGAGGTGGAACGCTAATAGCGGCGCGTGTGATGTGCCGTGGAAGCGAGCATTAAAACCGCCGGCTTTCAAAAATCACCGTCAGCACTCCGGACGCACGCGACGCTTCATTTAGAGGTGGAACGCTAATAGGGGCGCGTGTGATGTGCCGTGGTAGCGAGCTTTAAAACCGCCGGCTTTCAAAAATCACCGTCAGCACTCCGGACGCACGTGACGCTTTAGTTAGAGGTGGAGCGCTAATAGGGGCACCTGTGATGTGCGGTGGTAGCGAGCTTTAAAAACCGCCGACTTTCAAAATTCACCGTCAGAACAGCGGACGCACGCCACGCTTCCGTTAGAGGTGGAACGCTAATAGGGGCGCGTGTGATGTGCCGTGGCAGCGAGCTTTAAAACCGCCGGCTTTGAAAAATCACCGTCAGCACTCCGGACGCACGTGACGCTTTCGTTAGAGGTGGAGCGCTAATAGGGGCACCTGTGATGTGCGCTGGTAGCGAGCTTTAAAATCCGCCGGCTTTCAAAATTCACCGTCAGAACACCGGACGCACGCCACGCTTCTGTTAGAGGTGGAACGATAATAGGGGCACGTGTGATGTACCGTGGTAGCGAGCTTTAAAACTGCCGGCTTTCAAAAATCACCGTCAGCACTCCGGACGCACGCGACGCTTCCGTTAGAGGTGGGACGCTAATAGGGGCGCGTGTGATGTGCCGTGGTAGCGAGCTTTAAAACCGCCGGCTTTCAAAAATCACCGTCAGCACTCCGGACGCACGTGACGCTTTCGTTGGAGGTGGAGCGCTAATAGTGGCACCTGTGATGTGCGGTGGTAGCGAGCTTTAAAAACCGCCGGCTTTCAAAACTCACCGTCAGAACACCGGACGCACGCCACGCTTCCGTTAGAGGTGGAACGCTAATAGAGGCGCGTGTGATGTGCTGTGGTAGCGAGCTTTAAAACCGCCGGCTTTCAAAAATCACCGTCAGCACTCCGGACGCACGTGAAGCTTTAGTTAGAGGTGGAGCGCTAATAGGCGCGCCTGTGATGTGCGGTGGTAGCGAGCTTTAAAAACCGCCGGCTTTCAAAATTCACCGTCAGAATAGCGGACGCACGCCATGCTTCCGTTAGAGGTGGAACGCTAATAGTGGCTCGTGTGATGTGCCGTGGTAGCGAGCTTTAAAACCGCCGGCTTTCAAAAATCACCGTCAGCACTGCGGACGCACGTGACGCTTTCGTTAGAGGTGTGAGTGCTATAGGGGCACCTGTGATGTGCGGTGGTAGCGAGCTTTAAAAACCGCCGGCTTTCAAAATTCACCGTCAGAACACCGGACGCACACGACGCTTCCGTTAGAGGCGGAACGCTAATAGGGGCGCGTGTGATGTGCCGTGGCAGCGAGCTTTAAAACCGCCGGCTTTCACAAATCACCGTCAGCACTCCGGACGCACGTGACGCTTTCGTTAGAGGTGGAGCGCTAATAGGGGCACCTGTGATGTGCGCTGGTAGCGAGCTTTAAAATCCGCCGGCTTTCAAAATTCACCGTCAGAGCACCGGACGCACGCGACGCTTCCATTAGAGGTGAAACGCTAGTAGGGGCGCGTGTGATTTGCCGTGTTAGCGAGCTTTAAAACCGCCGGCTTTCAAAAATCACCGTCAGCACTCCGGACGCACGTGACGCTTTCGTTTGAGGTGGAGCGCTAATAGGGGCACCTTTGATGTGCGGTGGTAGCGAGCTATAAATACCGCTGGCTGTCCAAATTCACCGTCAGCACTCCGGACGCACGTGACGCTTTCGTTAGAGGTGGAGCGCTAATAGTGGCACCTGTGATGTGCGGTGGTAGCGAGCTTTAAAAACCACCGGCTTTCAAAACTCACCGTCAGAACGCCGGACGGACGCGACGCTTCCGTTAGAGGTGGAACGCTAATAGAGGCGCGTGTGATGTGCCGTGGTAGCGAGCTTTAAAACCGCCGGCTTTCAAAAATCACCGTAAGCACTCCGGACGCACGTGAAGCTTTAGTTAGAGGTGGAGCGCTAATAGGCGCACCTGTGATGTGCGGTGGTAGCGAGCTTTAAAAACCGCCGGCTTTCAAAATTCACCGTCAGAACAGCGGACGCACGCGACGCTTCCGTTAGAGGTGGAACGCTAATAGGGGCGCGTGTGATGTGCCGTGGCAGCGAGCTTTAAAACCGCCGGCTTTCAAAAATCGCCGTCAGCACTCCGGACGCACGCGACGCTTCCGTTAGAGGTGGAACGCTAATAGCGGCGCGTGTGATGTGCCGTGGTAGCGAGCTTTAAAACCGCCGGCTTTCAACAATCACCGTCAGCACTCCGGACGCACGCGACGCTTCCGTTAGAGGTGGAACGCTAATAGGGGCGCGTGTGATGTGCCGTGGTAGTGAGCTTTAAAACCGCCGGCTTTCAAAAATCACCGTCAGCACTCCGGACGCACGTTACGCTTTAGTTAGAGGTGGAGCGCTAATAGGGGCACCTGTGATGTGCGGTGGTAGCGAGCGTTAAAAACCGCCGGCTTTCAAATCTCACCGTCAGAACACCGGACGCACGCGACGCTTCCGTTAGAGGTGGAACGCTAATAGAGGCGCGTGTGATGTGCTGTGGTAGCGAGCTTTAAAACCGCCGGCTTTCAAAAATCACCGTCAGCACTCCGGACGCACGTGAAGCTTTAGTTAGAGGTGGAGCGCTAGTAGGCGCACCTGTGATGTGCGGTGGTAGCGAGCTTTAAAAACCGCCGGCTTTCAAAATTCACCGTCAGAACACCGGACGCACGCGACGCTTCTGTTAGAGGTGGGACGCTAATAGGGGCGCGTGTGATGTGCCGTGGTAGCGAGCTTTAAAACCGCCTGCTTTCAAAAATCACCGTCAGCACTCCGGACGCACGTGACGCTTTCGTTAGAGGTGGAGCGCTAATAGGGGCCCCTGTGATGTGCGGTGGTAGCGAGCTTTAAAAACCGCCTGCTTTCAAAATTCACCGTCAGATCACCGGACGCACGCCACTCTTCCGATAGAGGTGGAACGCTAATAGGGGCGCGTTTAATGTGCGGTGGTAGTGAGCAATAAAAGCGCCGGCTTTAAAAAATCACCGTAAGCACTCCGGACGCACGTGAAGCTTTAGTTAGAGGTGGAGCGCTAATAGGCGCACCTGTGATGTGCGGTGGTAGCGAGCTTTAAAAACCGCCGGCTTTCAAAATTCACCGTCAGAACAGCGGACGCACGCCATGCTTCCGTTAGAGGTGGAACGCTAATAGGGGCGCGTGTGATGTGCCGTGGCAGCGAGCTTTAAAACCGCCGGCTTTCAAAAATCGCCGTCAGCACTCCGGACGCACGCGACGCTTCCGTTAGAGGTGGAACGCTAATAGGGGCGCGTGTGATGTGCCGTGGTAGCGAGCTTTAAAACCGCCGGCTTTCAAAAATCACCGTCAGCACTCCGGACGCACGTGACGCTTTAGTTAGAGGTGGAGCGCTAATAGGGGCACCTGTGATGTGCGGTGGTAGCGAGCGTTAAAAACCGCCGACTTTCAAAATTCACCGTCAGAACAGCGGACGCACGCCACGCTTCCGTTAGAGGTGGAACGCTAATAGGGGCGCGTGTGATGTGCCGTGGCAGCGAGCTTTAAAACCGCCGGCTTTGAAAAATCACCGTCAGCACTCCGGACGCACGTGACGCTTTCGTTAGAGGTGGAGCGCTAATAGGGGCAACTGTGATGTGCGCTGGTAGCGAGCTTTAAAATCCGCCGGCTTTCAAAATTCACCGTCAGAACACCGGACGCACGCCACGCTTCTGTTAGAGGTGGAACGATAATAGGGGCACGTGTGATGTACCGTGGTAGCGAGCTTTAAAACTGCCGGCTTTCAAAAATCACCGTCAGCACTCCGGACGCACGCGACGCTTCCGTTAGAGGTGGAACGCTAATAGGGGCGCGTGTGATGTGCCGTGGTAGCGAGCTTTAAAACCGCCGGCTTTCAAAAATCACCGTCAGCACTCCGGACGCACGTGACGCTTTCGTTAGAGGTGGAGCTCTAATGGGCGCACCTGTGATGTGCGGTGGTAGCGAGCTTTAAAAACCGCCGGCTTTCAAAATTCACCGTCAGAACAGCGGACGCACGCCACGCTTCCGTTAGAGGTGGAACGCTAATGGGGGCGCGTGTGATGTGCCGTGGCAGCGAGCTTTAAAACCGCCGGCTTTCAAAAATCGCCGTCAGCACTTCGGACGCACGTGACGCTTTCGTTAGACGTGGAGCGCTAATAGGGGCACCTGTGATGTGCGGTGGCAGCGAGCTTTAAAAACCGCCGGCTTTCAACATTCACCCTCAGAACACCAGACGCACGCGACGCTTCCGTTAGAGGTGGAACGCTAATAGTGGCTCGTGTGATGTGCCGTGGTAGCGAGCTTTAAAACCGCCGGCTTTCAAAAATCACCGTCAGCACTGCGGACGCACGTGACGCTTTCGTTAGAGGTGTGAGTGCTACTAGGGGCACCTGTGATGTGCGGTGGTAGCGAGCTTTAAAAACCGCCGGCTTTCAAAATTCACCGTCAGAACACCGAACGCACGCGACGCTTCCGTTAGAGGCGGAACGCTAATAGGGGCGCGTGTGATGTGCCGTGGCAGCGAGCTTTAAAACCGCCGGCTTTCACAAATCACCGTCAGCACTCCGGACGCACGTGACGCTTTCGTTAGAGGTGGAGCGCTAATAGGGGCACCTGTGATGTGCGGTGGTAGCGAGCTTTAAAAACCGCCGGCTTTCAAAATTCACCGTCAGAGCACCGGACGCACGCGACGCTTCCATTAGAGGTGGAAGCGCTAATAGGGGCGCGTGTGATTTGCCGTGTTAGCGAGCTTTAAAACCGCCGGCTTTCAAAAATCACCGTCAGCACTCCGGACGCACGTGACGCTTTCGTTAGAGGTGGAGCGCTAATAGGGGCACCTGTGATGTGCGGTGGTAGCGAGCTTTAAAAACCGCCGGCTTTCAAAATTCACCGTCAGATCACCGGACGCACGCCACGCTTCCGATAGAGGTGGAACGCTAATAGGGGCGCGTTTAATGTGCGGTGGTAGTGAGCATTAAAACCGCCGGCTTTCAAAAATCACCGTCAGCACTCCGGACGCACGTGACGCTTTCGTTAGAGGTGGAGCGCTAATAGTGGCACCTGTGATGTGCGGTGGTAGCGAGCTTTAAAAACCGACGGCTTTCAAAACTCACCGTCAGAACGCCGGACGGACGCCACGCTTCCGTTAGAGGTGGAACGCTAATAGAGGCGCGTGTGATGTGCCGTGGTAGCGAGCTTTAAAACCGCCGGCTTTCAAAAATCACCGTCAGCACTCCGGACGCACGTGAAGCTTTAGTTAGAGGTGGAGCGCTAATAGGCGCACCTGTGATGTGCGGTGGTAGCGAGCTTTAAAAACCGCCGGCTTTCAAAATTCACCGTCAGAACACCGGACGCACGCGACGCTTCCGTTAGAGGTGGAACGCTAATAGGGGCGCGTGTGATTTGCCGTGGTAGCGAGCTTTAAAACCGCCGGCTTTCAAAAATCACCGTCAGCACTCCGGACGCACGTGACGCTTTCGTTAGAGGTGGAGCGCTAATAGGGGCACCTGTGATGTGCGGTGGTAGCGAGCTATAAAAACCGCCGGCTGTCCAAATTCACCGTCAGCACTCCGGACGCACGTGACGCTTTCGTTAGAGGTGGAGCGCTAATAGGGGCACCTGTGATGTGCGGTGGTAGCGAGCTTTAAAAACCGCCGGCTTTCAAAATTCACCGTCAGAACACCGGACGCACGCGACGCTTCCGTTAGAGGTGGAACGCTAATAGGGGCGCGTGTGATGTGCCGTGGTAGCGAGCTTTAAAACCGCCGGCTTTCAAAAATCACCGTCAGCACTCCGGACGCACGTGACGCTTTCGTTAGAGGTGGAGCGCTAATAGGGGCACCTGTGATGTGCGGTGGTAGCGAGCTTTAAAAACCGCCGGCTTTCAAAATTCACCGTCAGATCACCGGACGCACGCCACGCTTCCGATAGAGGTGGAACGCTAATAGGGGCGCGTTTAATGTGCGGTGGTAGTGAGCATTAAAACCGCCGGCTTTCAAAAATCACCGTCAGCACTCCGGACGCACGTGACGCTTTCGTTAGAGGTGGAGCGCTAATAGTGGCACCTGTGATGTGCGGTGGTAGCGAGCTTTAAAAACCACCGGCTTTCAAAACTCACCGTCAGAACGCCGGACGGACGCCACGCTTCCGTTAGAGGTGGAACGCTAATAGAGGCGCGTGTGATGTGCCGTGGTAGCGAGCTTTAAAACCGCCGGCTTTCAAAAATCACCGTAAGCACTCCGGACGCACGTGAAGCTTTAGTTAGAGGTGGAGCGCTAATAGGCGCACCTGTGATGTGCGGTGGTAGCGAGCTTTAAAAACCGCCGGCTTTCAAAATTCACCGTCAGAACAGCGGACGCACGCCATGCTTCCGTTAGAGGTGGAACGCTAATAGGGGCGCGTGTGATGTGCCGTGGCAGCGAGCTTTAAACCCGCCGGCTTTCAAAAATCGCCGTCAGCACTCCGGACGCACGCGACGCTTCCGTTAGAGGTGGAACGCTAATAGCGGCGCGTGTGATGTGCCGTGGTAGCGAGCTTTAAAACCGCCGGCTTTCAAAAATCACCGTCAGCACTCCGGACGCACGCGACGCTTCCGTTAGAGGTGGAACGCTAATAGGGGCGCGTGTGATGTGCCGTGGTAGCGAGCTTTAAAACCGCCGGCTTTCAAAAATCACCGTCAGCACTCCGGACGCACGTGACGCTTTAGTTAGAGGTGGAGCGCTAATAGGGGCACCTGTGATGTGCGGTGGTAGCGAGCTTTAAGAACCGCCGACTTTCAAAATTCACCGTCAGAACAGCGGACGCACGCCACGCTTCCGTTAGAGGTGGAACGCTAATAGGGGCGCGTGTGATGTGCCGTGGCAGCGAGCTTTAAAACCGCCGGCTTTGAAAAATCACCGTTAGCACTCCGGACGCACGTGACGCTTTCGTTAGAGGTGGAGCGCTAATAGGGGCACCTGTGATGTGCGCTGGTAGCGAGCTTTAAAATCCGCCGGCTTTCAAAATTCACCGTCAGAACACCGGACGCACGCTACGCTTCTGTTAGAGGTGGAACGATAATAGGGGCACGTGTGATGTACCGTGGTAGCGAGCTTTAAAACTGCCGGCTTTCAAAAATCACCGTCAGCACTCCGGACGCACGCGACGCTTCCGTTAGAGGTGGAACGCTAATAGGGGCGCGTGTGATGTGCCGTGGTAGCGAGCTTTAAAACCGCCGGCTTTCAAAAATCACCGTCAGCACTCCGGACGCACGTGACGCTTTCGTTAGAGGTGGAGCGCTAATAGGGGCACCTGTGATGTGCGGTGGTAGCGAGCTTTAAAAACCGCCGGCTTTCAAAACTCACCGTCAGAACACCGGACGCACGCCACGCTTCCGTTAGAGGTGGAACGCTAATAGGGGCGCGTGTGATGTGCCGTGGTAGCGAGCTTTAAAACCGCCGGCTTTCAAAAATCACCGTCAGCACTCCGGACGCACGTGACGCTTTAGTTAGAGGTGGAGCGCTAATAGGGGCACCTGTGATGTGCGGTGGTAGCGAGCTTTAAAAACCGCCGGCTTTCAAAATTCACCGTCAGAACAGCGGACGCACGCCACGCTTCCGTTAGAGGTGGAACGCTAATAGGGGCGCGTGTGATGTGCCGTGGCAGCGAGCTTTAAAACCGCCGGCTTTCAAAAATCGCCGTCAGCACTCCGGACGCACGTGACGCTTTCGTTAGAAGTGGAGCGCTAATAGGGGCACCTGTGATGTGCGGTGGTAGCGAGCTTTAAAACCCGCCGGCTTTCAAAATTCACCGTCAGAACACCAGACGCACGCGACGCTTCCGTTAGAGGTGGAACGCTAATAGGGGCGCGTGTGATGTGCCGTGGTAGCGAGCTTTAAAACCGCCGGCTTTCAAAAATCACCGTCAGCACTCCGGACGCACGTGACGCTTTAGTTAGAGGTGGAGCGCTAATAGGCGCACCTGTGATGTGCGGTGGTAGCGAGCTTTAAAAACCGCCGGCTTTCAAAATTCACCGTCAGAACAGCGGACGCACGCCACGCTTCCGTTAGAGGTGGAACGCTAATAGGGGCGCGTGTGATGTGCCGTGGCAGCGAGCTTTAAAACCGCCGGCTTTCAAAAATCGCCGTCAGCACTCCGGACGCACGTGACGCTTTCGTTAGACGTGGAGCGCTAATAGGGGCACCTGTGATGTGCGGTGGTAGCGAGCTTTAAAAACCGCCGGCTTTCAACATTCACCCTCAGAACACCAGACGCACGCGACGCTTCCGTTAGAGGTGGAACGCTAATAGTGGCTCGTGTGATGTGCCGTGGTAGCGAGCTTTAAAACCGCCGGCTTTCAAAAATCACCAGTCAGCACTGCGGACGCACGTGACGCTTTCGTTAGAGGTGTGAGTGCTACTAGGGGCACCTGTGATGTGCGGTGGTAGCGAGCTTTAAAAACCGCCGGCTTTCAAAATTCACCGTCAGAACACCGAACGCACGCGACGCTTCCGTTAGAGGCGGAACGCTAATAGGGGCGCGTGTGATGTGCCGTGGCAGCGAGCTTTAAAACCGCCGGCTTTCACAAATCACCGTCAGCACTCCGGACGCACGTGACGCTTTCGTTAGAGGTGGAGCGCTAATAGGGGCACCTGTGATGTGCGCTGGTAGCGAGCTTTAAAATCCGCTGGCTTTCAAAATTCACCGTCAGAGCACCGGACGCACGCGACGCTTCCATTAGAGGTGCAACGCTAATAGGGGCGCGTGTGATTTGCCGTGTTAGCGAGCTTTAAAACCGCCGGCTTTCAAAAATCACCGTCAGCACTCCGGACGCACGTGACGCTTTCGTTTGAGGCGGAGCGCTAATAGGGGCACCTGTGATGTGCGGTGGTAGCGAGCTATAAAAACCGCCGGCTGTCAAAATTCACCGTCAGCATTCCGGACGCACGTGACGCTTTCGTTAGAGGTGGAGCGCTAATAGGGGCACCTGTGATGTGCGGTGGTAGCGCGCTTTAAAAACCGCCGGCCTTCAAAATTCACCGTCAGAACACCGGACGCACGCGACGCTTCCGTTAGAGGTGGAACGCTAATAGGGGCGCGTGTGATGTACCGTGGTAGCGAGCTTTAAAACCGCCGGCTTTCAAAAATCACTGTCAGCACTCCGGACGCACGTGACGCTTTCGTTAGAGGTGGAGCGCTAATAGGGGCACCTGTGATGTGCGGTGGTAGCGAGCTTTAAAAACCGCCGGCTTTCAAAATTCACCGTCAGAACACCGGACGCACGCGACGCTTCTGTTAGAGGTGGGACGCTAATAGGGGCGCGTGTGATGTGCTGTGGTAGCGAGCTTTAAAACCGCCTGCTTTCAAAAATCACTGTCAGCACTCCGGACGCACGTGACGCTTTCGTTAGAGGTGGAGCGCTAATAGGGGCACCTGTGATGTGCGGTGGTAGCGAGCTTTAAAAACCGCCGGCTTTCAAAATTCACCGTCAGATCACCGGACGCACGCCACGCTTCCGATAGAGGTGGAACGCTAATAGGAGCGCGTTTAATGTGCGGTGGTAGTGAGCATTAAAACCGCCGGCTTTCAAAAATCACCGTCAGCACTCCGGACGCACGTGACGCTTTCGTTAGAGGTGGAGCGCTAATAGTGGCACCTGTGATGTGCGGTGGTAGCGAGCTTTAAAAACCGGCGGCTTTCAAAACTCACCGTCAGAACGCCGGACGGACGCCACGCTTCCGTTAGAGGTGGAACGCTAATAGAGGCGCGTGTGATGTGCCGTGGTAGCGAGCTTTAAAACCGCCGGCTTTCAAAAATCACCGTCAGCACTCCGGACGCACGTGAAGCTTTAGTTAGAGGTGGAGCGCTAATAGGCGCACCTGTGATGTGCGGTGGTAGCGAGCTTTAAAAACCGCCGGCTTTCAAAATTCACCGTCAGAACAGCGGACGCACGCCATGCTTCCGTTAGAGGTGGAACGCTAATAGGGGCGCGTGTGATGTGCCGTGGCAGCGAGCTTTAAAACCGCCGGCTTTCAAAAATCGCCGTCAGCACTCCGGACGCACGTGACGCTTTCCTTAGACGTGGAGCGCTAATAGGGGCACCTGTGATGTGCGGTGGTAGCGAGCTTTAAAACCCGCCGGCTTTCAAAATTCACCCTCAGAACACCAGACGCACGCGACGCTTCCGTTAGAGGTGGAACGCTAATAGGGGCGCGTGTGATGTGCCGTGGTAGCGAGCTTTAAAACCGACAGCTTTCAAAAATCACCGTCAGCACTCCGGACTCACGTGACGCTTTCGTTAGAGGTGTGAGTGCTAATAGGGGCACCTGTGATGTGCGGTGGTAGCGAGCTTTAAAACCGCCGGCTTTCACAAATCACCGTCAGCACTACGGACGCACGTGACGCTTCCATTAGAGGTGGAACGCTAATACGGGCGCGTGTGATGTGCCGTGGCAGCGAGCTTTAAACCCGCAGGCTTTCAAAAATCACCGTCAGCACTCGGGACGCACGTGACGCTTTCGTTAGAGGTGGAGCGCTAATAGGGTCACCTGTGATGTGCGGTGGTAGCGAGTTTTAAAACCGCCGGTTTTCAAAATTCACCGTCAGCCCTCTGGACGCACGGCACGCTTTCATTTGAGGTGGAACACTGATAGGGGCTCGTGTGGTGTGCCGTGGTAGCGAGCTTTAAACCCGCCGGCTTTCAAAAATCACCGTCAGAACTCCGGACGCACGCGACGCTTCCGTTAGAGGTGGAACGCTAATAGGGGCGCGGGTGATGTGCCGTGGTAGCGAGCTTTACAAACCGCCGGCTCTCAAAAATCACCGTCAGCACACCGGACGCATGTGACGCTTTCGTTCGAGGTGGAGCGCTAATAGTGGCACCTGTGATGTGCGGTGGTAGCGAGCTTTAAAAACCGCCGGCTTTCAAAATTCACCGTCAGAACACCGGACGCACGCGACGCTTCCGTTAGAGGTGGAACGCTAATAGGGGCGCGTGTGATGTACCGTGGTAGCGAGATTTAAAACCGCCGGCTTTCAAAAATCACCGTCAGCACTCCGGACGCACGCGACGCTTCCGTTAGAGGTGGAACACTAATAGGGGCGCGTGTGATGTGCCGTGGCAGCGAGCTTTAAAACCGCCGGCTTTCAAAAATCGCCGTCAACACTCCGGACGCACGTGACGCTTTCGTTAGACGTGGAGCGCTAATAGGGGCACCTGTGATGTGCGGTGGCAGCGAGCTTTCAAACCCGCCGGCTTTCAAAATTCACCGTCAGAACACCGGACGCACGCGACGCTTCCGTTAGAGGTGGAACGCTAATAGGGGCGCGTGTGATGTGCCGTGGTAGCGAGCTTTAAAACCGCCAGCTTTCAAAAATCACCGTCAGCACTCCGGACTCACGTGACGCTTTAGTTAGAGGTGGAGCGCTAATAGGCGCACCTGTGAAGTGCGGTGGTAGCGAGCTTTAAAAACCGCCGGCTTTCAAAATTCACCGTCAGAACAGCGGACGCACGCCTCGCTTCCGTTAGAGGTGGAGCGCTAATAGGGGCACCTGTGATGTGCGCGTGGTAGCGAGCTTTAAAATCCGCCGGCTTTCGAAAATCACCGTCAGAACACCGGACGCACGCCACGCTTCTCGTTAGAGGTGGAACGCTAATAGGGGCGCGTGTGATGTACCGTGGTAGCGAGCTTTAAAACCGCCGGCTTTCAAAAATCACCGTCAGCACTCCAGACGCACGCGACGCTTCCGTTAGAGGTGGAACGCTAATAGGGGCGCGTGTGATGTGCCGTGGTAGCGAGCTTTAAAACCGCCGGCTTTCAAAAATCACCGTCAGCACTCCGGACGCACGTGACGCTTTCGTTAGAGGTGGAGCGCTAATAGGGGCACCTCTAATGTGCGGTGGTAGGGCGCTTTTAAAACCGCCGGCTTTCAAAAATCACCGTCACAACACCGGACGCACGCGACGCTTCGTTAAAGGTGGAACGCTATTAGGAGCGCGTGTGATGTGCCGTGGTAGCGAGCTTTAAAACCGCCGGCTTTCAAAAATCACCGTCAGCACTCCGGACGCACGTGACGCTTTAGTTAGACGTGGAGCGCTAATAGGCGCACCTGTGATGTGCGGTGGTAGCGAGCTTTAAAAACCGTGGGCTTTCAAAATTCACCGTCAGCACTCCGGACGCACGCGACGCTTCCGTTAGAGGTGGAACGCTAATAGGGGCGCGTGTGATGTGCCGTGGTAGCGAGCTTTAAAACCGCCGGCTTTCAAAAATCACCGTCAGCACTCCGGACGCACGTGACGCTTTAGTTAGAGGTGGAGCGCTAATAGGGGCACCTGTGATGTGCGGTGGTATCGAGCTTTAAGAACCGCCGACTTTCAAAATTCACCGTCAGAACAGCGGACGCACGCCACGCTTCCGTTAGAAGTGGAACGCTAATAGGGGCGCGTGTGATGTGCCGTGGCAGCGAGCTTTAAAACCGCCGGCTTTGAAAAATCACCGTTAGCACTCCGGACGCACGTGACGCTTTCGTTAGAGGTGGAGCGCTAATAGGGGCACCTGTGATGTGCGGTGGTAGCGAGCTTTAAAATCCGCCGGCTTTCAAAATTCACCGTCAGAACACCGGACGCACGCGACGCTTCCGTTAGAGGTGGAACGCTAATAGGGGCGCGTGTGATGTACCGTGGTAGCGAGCTTTAAAACTGCCGGCTTTCAAAAATCACCGTCAGCACTCCGGACGCACGCGACGCTTCCGTTAGAGGTGGAACGCTAATAGGGGCGCGTGTGATGTGCCGTGGTAGCGAGCTTTAAAACCGCCGGCTTTCAAAAATCACCGTCAGCACTCCGGACGCACGTGACGCTTTCGTTAGAGGTGGAGCGCTAGTAGTGGCACCTGTGATGTGCAGTGGTAGCGAGCTTTAAAAACCGCCGGCTTTCAAAACTCACCGTCAGAACACCGGACGCACGCCACGCTTCCGTTAGAGGTGGAACGCTAATAGGGGCGCGTGTGATGTGCCGTGGCAGCGAGCTTTAAAACCGCCGGCTTTCAAAAATC